>JAWNMU010000448.1:0-118006 GCA_035043665.1 Drosophila quasianomalipes
ATGTCACTGGGTCAGTTGTATTACTAGTTGTTCTATTGTGTTATGGTTTGAGGTAGGTTGGCTACATGCAGAGTATCCAGGAGAGTGGAAGAGGGGAGCAGAGGAAGAGGGGAAGGGGAAGATAGAGAGTATGAAGGAGAGGGGGGACAGAGGGAGGGAAAGAAGGAGGGAAAAAGAGGGTGAGAGCGGTAGGAGAGGAGAAGGAGTGTAGGCGATGACTGGGGGGAAGAGAGAGGAGATCCTTCATGAAGGTTATCGATACGCGGCCTCATTGGCATCGCATTTCCTATTGACGCCCGACCAGTCCCGCATCTTGCCCATGCCCTACATTCCCCCTGCATTCCCCACATTCCCCCCATTGGTCCTCCATTAGGTTGCTGGATCTTCGCAAGGGACCCTCCAAAGAACGATTGCTCATATTTCCACTCCTAGGAACATTCCTTATTTCCACTGAAATTCCCATTGAGAGCCCAAGGAAAGAAGAGTCGGCTAGGAGTGCGAGGAAGAAAAAGAAGGAGAGAAGGAGGGAGAGGTCACAGAAAAGCAGTGTGACGACGAGAAGAGGGCGCAGAGGAGGGAAGTGAGGCTGACCCAGCTTCCTCCACCACCCGGAGCTCCCGTTGTTTCCCTCTCCATTCGCCCACACTATATTCGCCCCTCCATTCCACCTTTCGTTTCCCCCTGCCTTCGCACCCCCCGCTTGCTGTGTCTAACCGGCAGAATATCTTGCCCCCTCATGCCCTCCCTCGCCTTCATAGAGAGAAGCCCTCGCCCTCGAGGAGGAAGGTGAGGAGACTATGGATCCTCCTGCTAACCTCTAGCAGATTAGGTCTTCCAACAACACTAACGCATTTGAGGACCTTGACATTCTCTCCCTCTCCATCTCCTTCTCCCTCTCTCTCACTCTCACTGTGCTTGTCATTATTCCACGAAAAGGGGACAGGGGGTCAGAGAGGATGGAGAAGTATGGGGAAGGGGAGGGAAGGGAGAGAGGCGAGGCAAAGAGCGGAAAGAGGGATGGAGCGACAGAGATAACGAGAGCTAGCGGCAGAGAGCGAGGGCGGACTTCCGAGACAGGCAGGAGGAAGGGGAGAGATGTTTCTGAGTGAGAGGTATGAAATAACTGAGCCATCAGATTCACACAAAAGAGGCACTGTGTATTTGAAGCTAAAGGAAGGGGCCAACTGAAGGAAGGAGGAGAATCGAGGATCGAGTACATAGGGATGTGGGAGAGAGTGGAAGGTGCAGAGGGGTTGTGGACCGGAGAAGAGGAGACGAGGCTTTGTCGAATGGGAAGAAGAGGAGAATTGGGAGGGAAAGAGGATGAGAGGGTGAGGGGGAGGAAAAGAGATGCGAGCGAGGGAAGAGGACGAAGGGGAAGACGGAACAGCTTCTGAAAAATGGGAAGAAGAGGATGAGAGATGACGAAGAGGGTGGATGAGAAGAAGGGGGAGGGGGAATGTTGGGGAAAGGGAAGAGAGGAAAGAGGAAGAAACACGTGCGGAACTGGAGCTTTGACCTTGGCTTGGAAGCAGCGAAGAGAGATTTCTCCACTGGCAGAGCGGAGGAGGGGAGAGGAAGAGGAGAAGTAGGCAGAGGGGGTGAGAGGGATAGAGGGGGATGAGAGGCGGGTGATGAGAGAAGAGTAGTTGCGTACGTATGAGACTGGAGGAGGGAGGGGTCGGAAAGGAGAAGAGACGGGGACCAAACCGAGGCTACTGAGGAATGAAGGGAAGGATGATCGAGCGGAGAGAGGCAACATGATTGATCACAAAGGAAGGAGCGATGACAACTGAAGAAGAAGAACACTAGAATAGACAGCTGCGATGCGAGAATAACTCTCTGTAGCTCAAAGGGCAGGGGGAAGGAAAGGAGATGAGAAGAACATGTGGGGAAGAAGCAGGGTCAGAATTGATCTAACTTCATGCTGCTGTCGTTAAGAGTGAGGGAGAGGGAGAGGATGAGGGGTGGAGGATGAGTGCGGGGAGAGGAGAGAGGCTGTGTGTGCATGGGGTGGGGATGGTTTCTCGGCCAGTCGTTTCTTCGTCTCTCTCGTCGTCTTTGCAGAGGCGTATATAGATACCTGGGATATGACTTGCATGTTGTTGTTGTGCATCGCTGAAGAAGACCTAGAAGACTGGAGCACTGAACTGGGAGAATAGCGCATGTCCTGATGCCAACACACACGCGCGTTCGTAGATATCACGGGCAGTCAGCGCCTTTCCTCCTCCTTCTACTCTCCTTCTCTGCCCCTATTTCTTTTGCTTCGTCTCTCATTTCACCTTTCCCTCCCCCTTTCTCCTTCCCCTCCCTCCCTTTCCTTCCCCTTTCCTTTCCCTTCTCCCCCCTGTCCCCCTTTCGACTGCTCATAATCCTCCTCCATTCATGCGGGATATCTCCCTCCTCCACCTCTTCTTTAAACCAGGCAAACCGCTATGCTCCTCGCTGGAATGATTACTGAGTCAATCTCTCGTCTGCACCCCTGACCTCGCTTCCCTCAGTTTCTCTCTCTGCTCTCTCCTTCCTTTCTTTCTTTCTCTCTCTCTTTCTTTCTCTCTGTTTCTTTCTTTTTGCTTCCCTCTACCTCTGCCCTCTCTTCCTCTTCCATCCGCTATGTTTTTTCTCGCCAGGTTGTCGTTACCAAAATCTCCCCTGTCCTTCTCTCCAACTATCGTAGCGGTCATGGAAAGGACAGATACTGGTGGAGGAGAGAGCGGAACTCGCAAGTGCACGCCACTCCAGGGGAGGGTACTTCTCGGGCAGCACTCTTCCCCATTCCACCCACCCCGGCTGCATCGTCTCTCTCTCTCGTGGCTCTCCGCCCTCCCCTTTCCCTTCTTTTCTGTCTCACATCGTCTTCTCTTTCCTTTTCTACCCCTTTCTCCCCATTTCCGCTACGCTTGATTTACAGTCCTCGCATAGGGGGCCCCTCGACCTTTGTACACGTATAACAGCAAATCGGAGAAATTCATGTGGTGAAGAAGTCGAGGAACACAGAAGAAGAAGAAGAAGAAGAAGAAGAAGAAGAAGAAGAAGAAGAAGAAGAAGAAGAAGAAGAAGAAGAAGAAGAAGAAGAAGAAGAAGAAGAAGAAGAAGAAGAAGAAGAAGAAGAAGAAGAATACACTCAAAGAAGACAGAAAGAGGAAGAAGAGGGAGAACAAGAGGACGAAGGCGGAGATGAGAAGGGAGTAGAGATGCAGATTCCGAAAGAGATGAGACAGAGGGTCCTAGAACGTGAGGACGAGCTAGTGGAGGCCCCGTTGGTGGATGCGCATGGGTCGTGTTCCAGAAATAATGCAGTCAGAAGAGCCACGGTCGGCACTCGCTGGTGAGTGTACATTGCGTCCCTCTTCTTTTCTTCCTCTCCCCCACCCTCTCTCTCTCTTTGAGCACGTGCCCTCCCTCTTCCTTCCGTTCCATCACTGCTTGAGTCTCCGCCATCAAACTGGATTGACTTGATTGGAAAAGGGAAGGAGCTCGTCACCGTGACGACGAAGGGGCTCTGAAAAGCTGTGCGGCGGAGAGCATCTGCATTGTGGTTCCTTGACAGGGACCCCGTCGCTTGGCTTCCGCCGCCATCCTTCTCCTTCTCTTTCTCTTTGTCCTTCCCACCTCCGCCAGGACGCACTCTCGCATCACCTTCACGTCATTCCTTCTCTGGAGGAGTCAGATGTGTAGTTGGGGGAGCCGTACGTAGTTGTTGCTCAGGATAGGGTTCACAGAATGCTCTCGTGCCCCGACAGTTGTCGAAACGTGACAAGTTCGTAAACAGGGAAATAGTTAGATCCACGGACACGTGACAACTCCATAGAAACCAGCCCTGTTTGTTTACCCTTCTCAGATGTATCCTCAGAGGATCGATACAATGAGCCACAACAAGGCGGTGCAGCCTTTGCTATGTTGACGATCGCGATGTACTTCATAGACGAGACAGATGTTGTGTCTGATGGAATCCATTTTGCCCAAGGGAAATATTGTACCATTCGTCGTCATACCTTGAATATTCGTAGAAATACTTGTTTTTAAGTGGGCTGTAAAAGAATGAATAAAAGTGCTGAGGTGTGTAAGCCTAAAACTAATTGATTACACCTTTCTCTTGGAAGAGAGATGAACAAAGAAAAATCTGAAAAGAGAGGGTAGCAGGTAAGATGAGTCATTTGAGGAAATATGACTGCACGACTTGGAAAAACTACTAACACGGAATTTAACCGGGGATTTACACGAAAGCCAAGAATTTATTTGCTCTCTTGTTGATATAAAGAAACCATGAAAAAATAACATATTAAACACCATTTTCGTCAAGATATGTCTATATGTGTGAGTATACTCACTGGGCATACAATGCTAAAACTTCGCAAGGACACTTAACAAAGCGGTAAAGGGTTTTGTGGAACAAATACAATCCAAGGGATTCACGCTGGTATTGCTTACCTGTAGTTTCGCAAATGCGTACTAAATCGTCGTCGTAGCTGAAGTTGAGTGAAATGAGTGTTTGTCTAGGAATGATGGAGAGTCCAAGGCAGCACAGATAGTAGAAATGAATGAATATATACCTGACAAACGCCGCAGCTCCACGAGTACAGAATGCACAATACAGTACTGTGGAGTGGTTTCTGATGGTTGATACATGTGGTGGGTATTATTAGAGAAATGTTCGTAGCTATATGTCTTCATGTGGCTACAAATATGAGAACGCATTGGAGAAGATGCTAAGACGTATAATATGCCAACGCATTTTTGAGGTAAGTGAACAAATATGCCATGATTGTGTTTTCGGAGCCTCTTTGGTGTTGACTTAACTATATCATCTTAAGAAAATGTTTATTTAACACGAGTAAACTTAACAATGGGGAGAGAGCTTGGACTCACACACTTAAAGTAATCATGCAGAAACTATCTGCATAGCCGTTGTAGGAGGATCGAAGAAATTCAACAAAACAGAAAAACGCATATTACTCGTTATCCAAATAGGAACCAATAGAGTTCACTGATCAAACTGCTCACTAGCCAGTATATATTTGACAGTACTAGGACATACGCCATAAAGGAAGTTACGTATTATCTGGGACTAGAAATTGTAGGGAAATAGAGGCATGTCTTCCATAAATGAAGCTTACCAGCAAACAATCTCTCAGATGCGGTGCCCTATGCCGAGCCTGACCCCAGATACACCCTAGAATACATGGAAATTGACTGAGAGATTCAGTGTATCATGCGCATGTTCAAGGAGAAAGCTTTCTCGATGTGTCTAAAATGATCGTTGTGAGAGGGTGTTTACGCGGAGAAGAGAGGTGTTTTCTCGGTGGAGAGTCTCAACATTCCTTCGAACTCGTTGGGTCCAGTCTACAGAATGCAGAAAATATTGTGTACACATTGATTTCGTACATCCATCTCATGAAAACCAGAATGCAGAAGGACATAAAGTTGTGGGATACAGAGCTAGACTTCAGCTCCGATAAGGCGATTCATGAAGCTGACGTCGTTCGATTTGAGGGCTGCAGACTTGCATCAACAACCTCCCACCTCAACCGGAGTCCACACACCCCTACTCCTGCATTGTCCGGCTACTTGGTGGAGTAGAATGCAGCTCCGTTAACTCATGCTGTCTCACAAACAGAATGATTGTAAATGTTTCCAGCTAGTGTTTTTCCTTAATGCTAGCTGTGCTGTTCGGTATTCTTCACCTTGTTCATATTCCCATTCCACCCCTACACCCTTCTCGACCCATGCCGGGGTTTCGGGTATTTGTGACAGACTTTCATTTCCACTGGACAAAGTGGTGATGCGGAGACGTCCCCCCAACGCCGAACACGTATCAAGTATAATACGTCCCTCTTCCTCTCTCTCTTCCTCCCTCCCCGTTCCGTCCCCATCCCCTTCCTCGTCTGGCACACTTTCCAGTAACGCTTGCTTCTCCCTTTGCCCCCCCTCGATATTCCATTTCCTCCAAAAAGAGTGTGAGACTGCGTTTAAGGGAGGTGCTCCGAGCAGTGGCTTCACACCAACCCCCGGCTGGGCTGCTGATGAGGAACAGAGAGGACGGACAGGAATGAGGAAGGTAGGGAAAGGGGAGGGCAGAGTGGAGCGAGTGAGAACGGAAGCATGCAAATACTGGAGAAGGACAGACTACGAATGGGGCTCTCCTGTGTTCCAGAGAGGGTCAGGGCATATCCAGTAAGTGGCTGGCCACCTCCAACAATTCAAAACCTGCATGCAACACATACACATACACACACGCATACGCACATACGCACATACACACGCACACACACACACACACATCTACCCATGCATATGTGATTATTACTTGAGCATGCATGTATCACTCATTGTTGTGATCTACGTGTGGTACGCGTGTTCGTAAGGATTTTGAACTGTGCTAACGCTTCTCTGACGTGGTTGCCTCGTATTCCACCTGTACGGTCTGCTTTTACTGTGCTAGGATGCCCACGTACGGAAGGATACTCACTCTCACGTCGTCTCTTCTCCTCCTGACTTCCCCAGGGAGCATTACAGGAACAGAGGTGGATATTCTGAGTTCTTCTATGGCGAAGAACTTAAATGTCGGACATCGAACTTCTGACAGTCCTGAAGAACGCAGCAAGGGAGAGAGGGAGAGAGGAGGGAGTGGGGGACGGAGATCAACTTTACGACACCGGAGATGGAAACAGAGAGGCCATTCAAAGTATGCCATTCAACTCAGAAAGAAAAACACTGGAGAACAGGATGATGAGGAATCCTCAGAATTATTGCAGGCCTGAATATGTAAGACAGAACATGATCGTAGATGGAGAGATATATAAGAGGACTGTTCATGCGGAATGTGTTGCTTCGCTATGTTTAAGCACTTCGTACAAGTGCGGATGTATGCTCTTGCGCCCACCAACGATAGACGCATCTATCTATCTATTGTTCTTCTCCTTCCACGCCTCCACGTTCATTCCCTAATGTACTCTATGTTTCATGGCCAAGTTGTCGAGGCTTACAGCTGGAGACTCTCACAGTGAGCATCAATAATCTTCTCTCTCTCTCTCTCCCTCTGTGCGCAACTACCTCCGCACCATCGCCCTTTGCTCTCCCCCTCCTCTCCTATTCCCGTCACCCTCTCTCCGAGACCTCAGAGAATGGAAAAATGAATGCACGTGGAGAACTATCTCTTCTGAAAATAGAGGAGAAGAAAGAGAGAAGGGGAGGCTCTGCTGACGTCAGCATGTCTGTCAGTCCCATCCCCTATGATCCTCATATTTCCATTCTTCTTAACACACTGTCAGTCTCTTTCTCCCTCTCTCTCTCCACACGCCCTTTCTTGCTTCCTCCGTGTATTCGGTGTCCCCTTGAGGTTATCAGGCGTCCTCCTACCCCTCTCCTCCTTCCTCTCCACATCCACTGTCTTCTCGCTCTCATTGTTTCTAGGTCCATCAAAAATATATTCAGCTCCATCGTGAGATCTTCTGTTTGTTACCCTCAATTTGAGGATCTCAGCGTATGCCTTACATTGCGCCTCCTCCCCAGCCCACAAAGAGAAGGAGGAGGAGAGGGGGAGGGAAGCGGGAGAAAGAGCAAGCAAGGGTAGAACGTCGGGGAAGACAGGTGAGCTCGAAGGGAGGGACACGAAAGAAAGGAGAAGCGGGGCAACGGCAGTGGTTGAAGATCTCATTTTGAGTGAGACAGGGGTGGGGGAGGAGGAGGAGAGGGTTAGGAGGGATATTGTTGAAAAGTAAGATTTATGAGGGAGGAGGGCAGGAAGACGGGGGAGGCGGGGGTGAGAGAGATGAGGGACCGGATTCAATTTATGAAGAGGATGAGGAGGAGTATTCGGATGAAGAGGAAGATGAGGAAGAGGAGGAGAAGGGGAAGATGAGTGTGTTTGAGTTGAGGGAGTGTCTGAAGAGTAAACGAGTGTTGAGGTCCGCATTCAGGAGAAGAGTTGGGGATGATGGAAGTAGAGAGAGGGGCGAAGAGTCAGATGAGGAGGAGATTATGAAGAGGAAGGAGAGTGGGATGACGAGGTGGAATGGTTTGAAAGCGAGAGGATGGCATACATGAAAGGGTTGAGGAAGTGGAAATTGATTGAGGAGTATGTTGGTAGAGTGTGTGTGGGTCTTCTTTCGCTCGCCTTAGGGGAAGGGCAGGCGCAGGAATCATTCAGGAGAGAAGTCCTTTTTCCTCTTGTCTTTGAGGTCTTTTGGGGTTGATTTGTCTCAGTGGAAGCAGCAGGGAGGAAATAGAGAACATGCAGGGGATGAGGAGAAGAGAAAGAACGATGGAAAGGCGAGGGAAAGGGGAAAAGAACAGAGGAAATATGAACAATCTAAAAAGTCCAGAATTTGATGGTGATAGCGAAGATGAATCCGTGTCTTCCTCCTCCCTTCCTCTTCCTCTTCCTCTTCCCCTTCGAGTTCAGCTAGTTGGTTGTTTGGTTGTCCTAAGGTGATGTTATTCTCTTCTATCACGGAGATGATGCGCATTGACTCAGCGAGGCAAGTGGGAGAGAGAGAGACGCAGAGGAAAAGGAGAAGATCAGGGCGAGGGCAAGGGGAGAGAGAGGTAGAACGAGAGAAAGAGACAGGAGAAGATAAGAAAATGAAAGGGTCAGGAAAGGAGAGAAAGGGAGCGAAAAAAGACAGGGAGAAATTGCAGGGGGGCAGGGCGGAAGAACAGAAAGAGGAGGAGCAGAAGAGAGGGAGGAATTCAACGGGGCAAATGTAATCGACATACCACCGTCTCTGGTATATTCAAAAAGATATGTAGACTTCGACTCTCCTTTCCCCTTCAACGTATATTTTCGACATCTTCCTCTTATTCTTACTCAAAGGTCGTCTCGTCATCCTCTTCTTCTTCTTCTTCACCATCATCATCATCTTCTTATTCCTCTTCCGCCGGATTCTCCACTCCTGAAAAGATCTCTTCCTCTTCCTCTTCCAACTCCTCAACATCTTCCCTCCCCCTCCCTCCCTCCACCCCCTTCTCCTCTGGACCCTTCCTCTTTACCCTCCTCCTCTCCTTCCTCCTCTTCTTCCTCCTCTTCCTCTTCTTCCACTCCTTTTTCCCTTTATCTGTCATCATGTGTACTCTCCCATTCTTCCTTTCCTTGCCCTCGGTCCGAATCCCCTCAGTCTCCTCTTCCCTTCCTTTGTTATCCCCCTCTCCCCCCTTTCTGCCCCTTTGCCAGAGCTCCCCTTCCCCCTCTTGCCCTCCCTTCACTCCCCTCTCGCTCTCTTCCCTTTCTCCTGATGGGTCACAAATCCTCCAGCTCTTCATTTTTCTTTTTTCTCGTGGAACTCTCTATTTGAGGAACAACCACATAAAAATATCTTCATCTTCCCCCTCTCCTCCCTCGCTCTCTTCCTCCTCCGTCCGCTCACTTTACCTCTGGCTCTCTCAACTCTACTCTGCCTCGTAGTGTGCAGAATAGAATCCAAAAACTGAAATCTCTGAACTTGAAGATGATGAGTCTCGATGGAGGAAGGGACGATAGAATTGAATGAAATAAATGAGGAAGAAGAAGAGGAAGAGGAAGGAAAACGGGATGGAGGTGGAGGTGGAGTGGAAGGGGAAGTGAAGGGGAAGGACTCGGAAAGAGAGGGACAAAAATCATAGGAAATATGAATGATTTGTACTACAAGTGGATCTGCACCCAGATCATGGGAAGAGATAGAAATAGGAGGGAGGAAGAAGAGAGGGAGGGAGGAAGGTTCAAAGAGAACGAGATATGAAGAGGAAACAAAGGAGGATGGGAAAGAGAAAGGCGAAACTAACGAGGGGAAGGGAGAAGAAGGAAGAGGGGAGGGGGGGGTAAGAGGGTGCGTCGGTGGCAGAACTTTCAAATTGGGAGTAGAGGGGAAAGAATTGGGAAATATGAATGTGTGCTGTTTTGCAGTGAACAGTATCTTCAATGTAGGAGGAATCGCCGCTTCTCTTGAGAGAGACAGAGAGCAGAAGCGAAGGCAAAGAAGTGTGGGGAGGGCAGAGGAGGACGAGGACAGGGGAGAAGAGGGAGCAGGAGTGGGAGCAGGAGTAGGGGCGGGACGAGAGGGCGTAGAAGTGGGAGTGGAAGATGTCCTGAAAGGAAGAGAAGCCCAGTTCATGCATCTCCTACGGTTGTTTCTCATTTTGAACGGGACAAGAGGAGAAGCTTTGAAGAGAGCGGGTGTTGAACTGAAAAGAAGAGTGGAGGAGGAGGAGATGAAGGGGAGGAGGAACAGGAGGAGAGGGGGAGGACGGAAGGAGGATAAAGCATTAACTAAGTACGAGGAAGAAGAGGAGGAGGAGGGGAGGGTGAAGGAAGAGCGGCGGGAGAACGAAGACGGTGCACAGGGTGACTCGAAAGATCAGTACTCCTCATCAGCTGCATCTTCCTCTTCTTCCTCTTCCCCCTCTCTCTTCCCCTTCCCCCTCTCTTCCTTCCCTTTCCTCTTCTTTCTTCTCTTCACTTAACTCCTTCCTTCGTTCCTCTATGGGTGTATCCCTCCCCCTCCTCTTCTCCTTCTCTGCCCTCTCGCAAACCCCTTTCCCTCTTCGTATTTTCCCTTTCCTCTTCCACCTCCTTCCTCTCTTTCTCCCAACTCAAAGCACTAGACAAGGCCGATGGAGCCCTCCTCTCCTCCTCGCTCTCCCTTCTCTCATCCCTACTATTCCTTCTTCTCCCCCTCCACCCCCTCTTCCTCCCTTTCATCTTTCGAGTCTTCCTCCGACGTTGTTCCAGTCTATAGACGTATACTCGTCCGCCTCTTCATCCTTCCTCCATTCTCCTCATGGCAGTCCACCACCTAATGGGAAGAACAAAATCTCAATTTGAAAGAAACAAACAGATAATCTACAATGAATGGAAAAGCAAAGAAAAATATCTACTTGCAGTAGAAAACGAGGGAAGAGAAGAGGAGAATGAGAAAGGGGAACGGAAGGAAGCTGGGAGAGAGAGAAAGAGAGAGAGGTGGAGGCAGGGAGGGTAGAGGAGGGAGAGGCGGACAATGAGGCAGAAAACGAAGTAACTTTTGTGTTGGATTCCGCAAGGAACAAGTATCTGCTCTCTTCGGAAGATATTTATGTGTTGATGAAGAGCAGGGAGGAACGGGGAGAGGGGAAGGGAGAGGGAGAGAGAGGAGAAAGAGAAGCAGAGGAAGGAGATGGAGAGGAGGAAGATGGAAGATACGCTAATGGGGAAAATAGAGAGGATGAAAAGGAAAGCGATGCAGATGAGGGTCGTGATGGAGAGGGAGAGGAGGGAAGAAGAGCAGAAGGAGGGAGGAGTGGAGAGCTGAAAGGGAGAGGGAGAGGGAGAGGGACGGTCGAGTTAGCGGAATGAAAGAACGAGAGAGGAAGAGGGAGCAAGAGAGAGAGCGTGCAGAAGTGGAGGCAGAGAGAGAGAGCGAGAGGGTGAGGGAGATCAGCCAATACCTGGGGGTGGAAAGAGTGAACATATTGGGGATGAAGAGGGGCCAGTGGGAGAGGGAGGTGAGGGCTGGGGTAGAAGACGTGATCAGAGGAGGAAGAGCTGAACTGAGAAGAGAAATGAACGCATTGATTAAAGAAGAAAGAGACGCTCTCGCCAGACAGGGAAGATATTTTCCGGTATGCAGATATTTATTGACGACGACGAGTATTTATTTGAGAAGGAGGTGCTGGGTGTTATTTCTGGAGTCTCTGAAGGCGCAGAGGAGGTGCAAGGGGAAGAGACGTACAAGGAAGGGTGGTGGCTGGGTCTCTTTTTCAATCAACCCCATCCTCTTCCTCATACTCCTCCTCATCATCTTCTCTCTTCGTCTTCCTCTTCTCTTTCGTCGTCCACCTCCCCAGCCTCCGTTTTCTCGCAACACAGCTCATCTCTCTCGTTTCTATCTTCTCTCCTTTCCAACTATGGATCCGCCATATCTGTTCTATCTCCCCCGCTTCCTGATGTTGATGTCCCTCCCCTCCTTCCTCCACTTCTCCATATCATCTTCGATTCGATCAGACATATCTAGTCTCTCCTCCTTCCTCTTCGGCTCCCCCTTCTCCCCCTCTCCTCCTCTGTTTCTCTTTCTCCGCCTCCCTATTCATCAGAACTCAAGACCTTCCGCTCGCCCTCTTGTCGTCGTACCAGTGCGTCCGCATTCTCACTCAAATTCGAGAAAGAGCAAAGGAGGTCGCAGGGAGAAGAGGAGGGGCGGAGGAGTGGGTGAGGAAGGGATGGCGGAGAGGTTAAGGGAGAAGAAGAGGAGCAAGGAGAAGACGAGGGCGAAAGAGCAGGGAAGGAAAGAGGCGAGGGGCGTATGGAGAGAGAGGGTGGGAGGGGTGAGGTTGAAGAAGGAAGAGCAGCAGGACCAGGAGCAAGAGCAGGACCAGGACCAGGAGGGGGCAGTTATGGCCCCTGCACAGTGAAAGAACTGAGAGAGGAGTGGGAGAGAAAGAGAGACATTCTGTCATCCGCGCTCTCCTCTTCCTTATCTTCTCCTCTCCCCGCCTCTTCTCCTTCCTCCTCCTCTTCATCGTCCTCCTCCTCCTCTTCGTACTCTTCTTCTTCTCTTTTTTGCTCATATAACCTCCCCCACTCCTTTTCTCTCTCTCCCTCAGACCCCTTCTTTTCTTCTTTATCCTCCCTGCCTCCCCCTTCCCTCTCCTCCCTCACTTCCCTTTCCACTCCCACTAAAGCAGTCCAACCTAACTCCCTCCCAGTCCTCAAGAACTCTACTTCTTCCAGCACCTCGTCTTCTTCCTTCCCATCTTCCTCTCCTTCCTCCTTTCCCTCTATGTCGTCGATAGCTAGCTCCGCAGTATTATCCCTCTCCTCTCTCTCATACGATGAGCTGTTCTTCTCATTTGAGTCATCCTCCCTTTTCCTCTGTTCCTCCCTCTCCCCCCTCTTGCTGTAAAATGCTCTCCTTACGAAGCGTACACGAGAGAAAGGGAGGGGAGGGAAGGAAGAGAAGGGAAGGAGGGAAGGGAAGGCAGTGAGGGAAAGATCTCCAGTCCCCAAGACCAAGAGAGCTAGTGGGTGGGAAGGAGTGGGCGTGGGAGGAAGAGGGGAGAGGGCGTCAGATGTTGGTGTATGGGGAGGGCGCAGGAGGAAGGTATGAGGGAACACCCAAGAGGATAAGTAAGGATCATGAACGGAGGCTGAGTGAAGCACTTCGCAACGCAGGAAATGTCGGGAACACAGGGACGCCCAAACACAGACTCAGGCCGTCCTTCTCCTCCTCCTCTTCCTCCTCCGTCTCATCATCTTCTTCGTCTTCTTCTTCGTTATCTTCTTCTTCCTCTCGACTTCCTTCTTCCCGCTCTTCTCTTAACTCGGGATCTTTCCTATCTCCTCGGAAGGCGAAAACACCTACACACAGGTCATCTGCATCAGTCTCTCTCTCCTCCTCTTCCGTGTCCTCCATCTCTTTCCCGTTCGTCTCCCCCTCTCTTCCTCTCTCTCTCCTCCGGATCTCTCTCTTCCGCCAAGCACTCATCGACTAGTGTCCACTCTCAGTCCTCCGTCCGTCCTTCTTCCTCTTCTCATTCCCCTTCCCTCTTTACTTCTATCTTCCTCTTCCTCTTCCTCTTCCTCTCTCCCCAGCAACTCTTTTTCTACCCTGCTTGCTTCAGACGATGTGTTGGAAATGGCAGAAGAGCTCTTGAAGAGGAGTAGAAACAAATGAAGAAGATGAAACAAACAGAGTAAGTGGAATTACTAGACAAAGGGGTCGATATGCTGAATAAACTAGTGAGGCGAATGCATCAATAGAGCACGACATCGCTCGGCCCCCCGCTCAATGGCTGAGGAAGAGGCTTATCTTCTGCGGTGAAGGACGTCATATCGTCAAAAGAGGCAAGGAGGGTAGTGCTCGTGTGTTTCTCGTTTAGTATGCGTATGTTCGTCCGATCTATGACTCCTCTCCTCAGTGGCTTGTTTTTATGGTTTGCTTGTCGTCTGATCGTTCGACGTGGTTTCTGTTTCGCTTAACGTTTGATCTTACCAGGGAATGGAATGATTAAAGCAAATCTACTCACGTCTTGATAACAAACTCATTCAGAACATTTATCAAATAAAACTCTATTGGCATACGAAAAACAATATCAAAACAAGTAAATTCTATTAAAATCACACACAGTTAAAGCATGCATAATTGATGCGTGATTTCAGTAGCAGGTTTTCGGTTGTGATCTCGCGCAATGGTTTATTAACAATGTGGATTCTAAACGTCCTAGCCCACTAACATTCAGAATTGTATAGACATACGCAGGGGAATGTGGGTGCATGCTGATACATATCGATGTATGTATGCATGTACGCCACATCATACCGAGTGTATACGAAGCACACACGCTCACGAACACAACAGTTCACAAAATGCGCTTCTACATACGAGTACTAAACGAAATGCAAAAAGAGTTAATATTAGCGAGCGAACAATGTGGTATCGAGAGGGGGAGTGGAACAAGAGCACTCCACGCACGAATAGGAGAATATGAGTTATTTGCGTTTAGGCCGTTGACATCAACTGAGACAGCAATGGGTTAGAGTGGCTAGAGGAAGATGACGAAGAAACGAACGACTCGATGTCGTTGATCTGTAAGAAGGATAACAATATGAAAGGGGTGAGAGAAAGCGAGGAGTAAAAAGGAAGGGAAGGGAAGGGAAGGAAAGGGAAAGAAAAGAAAGCGAAATAGAAATAGAGAGAAAAGGATAAGTTAGAGCATTGTGGTAGGGTGACTGAAGACGAAGAGTATGCAGGCAAGACGGCAACGATTGCACAGAAGTGAGTTGAATAAATAGGAGTTCGAAGAGTGTGTGGTGTCGGGTGTGTGAATGTACGTGCAACTGTATATGTGAATGCGTGTTCTCGAAAGTGTACACGCGTATGCAGACGTGCATATATTCGTGTCGTAAAATGATAGCATGTTTTGCTCACCTTTTCTAGACTGTCCTCTAGTTCTTTCCTCGAGGCGATGATATCGTCCATCGCATTCACAAGTTCTTCGATCTCCCTCTCCTTCTTGCTTTCTCCATGTGGATGTACACTTGAGGAGCGATCCCCCCCCTCATCTGCACCCTCTTCTCCTGCTCCCCCTTTTCCAACACCTCATCCCCCTCATCGCCCTCCCTTTCGCTGCGTTCTCTCACTTTCTCAAACGCTTTGTCTGCATCCATCTGCATCAACACGAGATTGTTCTCACTCTGACTTTTCTTCTCCTTCAAGTACTTAAATGCTTCGATGACGATGTTAGGGTCGCAGTTGGAGAGGAAAAATGAAGTTCTTTCGGAGGGAGGTGGGAGGAAATCAGAGGGGGCTTGGAGGAGGAGGAGAGGGCGGATACGAGTGAAGACAATTGAAGGCGATTAATAGAAGAGGAGGAGGGGGAGGAGGGGGAAGAGGAAGGAGATGACGATTGGGAGGACAGGGAAGGAGAAGAAGGCACTTGGATGGAGATGAGAGTGGGGAGGAAAGAGGCGAAGGAAGAGAGCGGAAGATACGATTTGAGGAGAGAACCGCTTCTTTTTATCTGAGAGCTAACTTGTCTGATATACAGCCTCATCTCTTTCGCCTTTCGGGGGGAGACAGACGCAGCGGAGGAGGAGGAAGAGGAGGAGAAATCAGGGGAAGAGAGGGAAGAAAAGTCGAGGGGAAAGCGAGTGAGGGGAGGAGGAGGATGAGCGAGGGTCCGTATCGAGAGAGAGAACCGCTCGCATTCATATTTCCGCTCGCGTCCACTCCTCCGCTTCCGCTGCCTGTTCTGCTTCCGCTTCTTCCTCCTCCCTTCCACTCCCACCGCCTCCACTCCCCATTCTCCACTTCCCGCTCCTACTTCTTCCTCTGGTACTCCCGCTCCCTCTTCTATCCCTCCTCCCTTCCCTGCTCTGTCGATCATCCTCCTCCGTCCTTCCTCCTCCTCCCCGTGAGCACACAAAACCTTTCAATTTGAGAATTGATGGCTGGGAGGAGGGGAGTTATGTTGGGAGACGAAGGCCTGGGAGCAAAAGACAGTGCCTTCGAGCGGTTGAAGACCTTGTATTCTGCATCTGATATGAAAGCAGACAAGGCAGAATAGTCTCTTACGGCGGAAGAAGCGTTGTCCCTGTCCACAGGAGAAGCAGAGAGGAGAGAAGGAGAAGGAATGGGAAAAGAAAGAGCGGGAGGAGGTCCGGATGAAAGGAGGGAGGAGGAAGAGGAAGAGGAGGAAGAGGAAGGGAGAGTGCTTTGGGACGGTGTAGGAGACCGGAGAAGAAGGAACGTCAGAGTTCATGTCGTAAACAGACTCAATAGTAGATTGAAGGGAGGGAAGCAGGGGGTGGATGTCCCAGCGAAGGGGGAGGGGGAGGCGGAGGAAGAGGTGGTAAGAGCATCTGGAGAGGGCTTCCGAAACCATGCAATACGACATTCCTCTTTTCCTTCTCTCTGTTTGGAAATATGAATGAGCAAAGGGAAAGGGGAAGGAGAAGGAGAGTCATTCGAAACAGAAAGTTGTGAGATTATGGCAGAGAATAGAGGGAAGAGAAGAGAGGAGTAGAGAAGAGATGAGAAGAGAGGAGAATAAAAGAGAAGAGAGGAGAAGAGAGAGAGAGGAGGAGAGAAGAGAGGAGAATAAAAGAGAAGAGAAGAGAAAAGAAACGTGAGTGAGAGGACATATGAAGTGAGGTAGTTGTTTCTACGTACAGATATTTGACCAGAGCCTTCACTTGTTGTGCTTGGAGCTTGTTTTCCATGTCTCTCGCCATTTGCATCTGCTCTGTCCGTGTAAACCTCAATTTGAGAGAAGGGCGCTGCATTACCAACGGAAGAAAAAACGAGAGAGAAGGGCTGGGGAAGGGGAAGGGGAAAGGGAAAGGGAAAGGTAGGAGAGAAGGGTGGGAAGGAAGGGGGAAAGGGAGAGATAAGGGAAATGCAAAGGGAAGAGCAAAAGAAAGAGGGAAAGAAATAGGGAAGGGAAGGGGTAGGGGAAGGGGCAAAGGAAGGGGAGAAGAAGAAGGGTAAATTTCGGAGGTACATGAGCAGGAAGGGAAAGAGGGGAGAAGAGGGACGGAAGGAAAGTGAGAATGCGAAGGGAGAAAGAGAAGGGAGAAGGAGAAGGGAGAAGGAGAAGGGAGAAGGAGAAGGGAGAAGGAGAAGGAGAAGGAGAAAGGAGAAGGAGTAGGGAGAAAGGGGAGGAACGGAAAAGGAAGGGACAGAAAGGAAAGGGAGTGGTTGGGCAAGACAAAGAACGGGGAGAAGAAGGGAAAAAGGAAGAGAAGGAGCAGGAGAAGAAGCAGAAGAAGAAAAGAATGCAAAGAAAAAGAAAAAGAAAAGAAAAGAAGAAATTAGGTGTGTGGATTATAAGATGAGTAAAATGAAACAATTAAAATAGAAGGAAAGAGAAGTAAAAAGAAGAGGGTTAGAAAGATATGGGAATAGAATGAAAGGGGATAAAAAAGAAAGGGCGCAGAAGGAGAGGAGGAAAGGAAGAGACGGGGGAAGAAGATGGAGAGAACGGAGAGACAAAGAGCGAACAATAAGAAGAGAAGCAAAATAGAAAAGAGAGATGAACGAAGGAGAGGGAAAGAAGAAGAAGGAAGAGAAAGTGCGTGAGTGAGTTTACGAAAGAACACATGAAAGGTACTGAACAACGAAGGAGAAAGGAAAGAATAAGCAAACACAACAACGAGAAGAGGGAAAGAACCTACCCTGTGAAGGGTATAGCTTATCGTCTACTCCAAAAATAGAATCCTCGTCATCGAGGCACTCCTGTTCCGAACAAATTGAGAAACCATTTAGTGGGATGCACGAGCGGAATTGGGTCTCTTCAACCTCCAAGTCCCACACTTCCTCCGCTGCTGCCAAGTCATCCTCCGCGTCCTCCTCCTCCTCCTCCTCTTCTTCCTCCCCGCTCTCTACCTTCCGCCTCCTCTCCCTCTCTCTTTCTCCCTCCTCCCCTTTCCCTCTCGCGCTCTCTCTCTCTCTCCCTCACCCCCTTTCTGCCCTGGCACTACCAACCTCTTCTCCTATGCTATACAGGGAAGAGGAGATGGAGGGGCGGTGAGGAGAGTTAAGAGAAATAGTGGAAGCAGAAGAGGAGGGAGAGAGAGGGAGAGGAGGTGGATGCAGCAAGCGAAGGGGGGCAGCAGATGAGGACATCACATCGGAGAAGTAAAGCTGGGAAAAGGAGACTCTGTTATTGAACGCCAGCATCATCTCTAGAAGAGGGGAGCAGAGGGAGGAGGGAGGGGGCAGCGGAGAGAAGGGGAGGGCGCCGAACCCTTTGGAAAGACGTCTGCACACTGACGAGGGGAGGCCGCAGAAGGAAAAGGAAGCTGGGGTGGTGGGAGCAGAGGAGGAAGAAGCAGATGAGGAAGGAGGAGAAGATGAGAGGGTAGGAATGGATGAAAAGTATGGGAAAGGAGAAGGGGGGAAAGGGGAAGAGGGGGTGTGAGAAGGTTCTGTTGTGGAGTTGGGCTGGAAGAAGGGGAGAGGGAAGACGAGTCTACTCCTGGGAAGACCCCATCTGCCCTATCACTCTGTTCAACCGAATAGCCGAGGCTACGAGCAGGACTCTCCTCGTCCTGTCTCTCCTTTTCCATATCTTGGAAATGAAGAGAGCAGAAGAGGGCGATGCGGACTGCCTTCGAAGATAAACAGCGGAGGCGAAGGGATAGGACCTTCTCTCTCCACTCCATCAGCAATACCATCTCCCTCCGTTTGTCCTCGTCCTCCTCGTCCACCAGCCTCTTCTCCCTCCCCAGCGCAGCCTCCTTCTCCTGCGCCTCTCTCTCCTCTCTTGTTTCTTCTGGTACGCTGCTCTCTCTTCTCCTCCCTTCCCCACCCTCTTCATTAACTCATCTACTTCAGACTTCCGTAGTTTAACGTGTCTGCTTTCTGGTTCTCCAAATTCCCTTTCAGAAACATCAAAGGAAGAAGAGGAGGAAGAGGAGGAGGAAGAGGAAGAGGAAGAGGAAGAGGAAGAGGAAGAGGAAGAGGAAGAGGAAGAGGAACGAGGAGATATAGAAGAAGGGGGTGAAGGGGAAAGAAAAGGAGAGGAGAGAGGAGAACGAGGGAGAAGGGAGGCAATTGCAATCGAGAGGGGTTAGAAGTACTAGAGTGTCGAGAGTGGGAGGAGTGGAGGAGGATGTGGGAGAGGAAGAGGAGAAGGAGGGCGAGGAAGAGGAGAGAGGCACGAGTTGAGAGGGGAGGATAGCGAGTGGGGGTGAGGGGGAAAGGAGGGAAACTGTGGGAGAAGGAAGGACAGATGATGGGGAGAGTGGACGAGGAGGAGGGTAAGAGGAGGAGGAAGATGAGGAAGAAAATGAAGAAGAAGATGAAGAGGACGAAAGAGCAGAGAGAGGGACGGGGCCAGAAGAGAAGGGAGAAGAAGAGGCAGAGGACAGAGGCGCTCCTCCTCTGCCTCCCATCCTTCCCCTGTCATTTTCATTTGCCCCTGCACCTCTCCTGTGGTCGGTCATATTCCTCTCCCTCCCCCTCCTCCATTCGTGGGATCTCTTTTTGCTTTCTATCCACTCCTCTGACTCTCTCACTTTCCCGTTGTACATATTCTTGTTGTTGTTTTTGTTGTTGTTGTTGTTGTTGTTGTTGTTGTTGTTGTTGTTGTTGTTGTTGTTGGAGTAGTTGTTTATATGCTCCTGTCCTACCTCCTATCCTCCTCTTGCTCGATCATTTCGATCAAGTGTCTCGCATTCTCCTTCATTTCGTAGACAGCGATATCTTTGAATACGGGAGGTAGATGTGGCGGTATGTATGCGCTAGTAGCACTTGTTCCGCCCACGATCCCTGGCTTTGACCTCGCAATGTCTACCAAAGAAAGCTTCAGTTCGTCCTTCTCACTCAACATATTTCGTTCTTCTTCCTCCCGCAGCGCCTTTCTCCTTCTCCGCCTCCGTCTCCTCCTTCGCTCGCTTTCACTAAAGTCGTCGTTATTGTCATAGTCTTCATCCTCCTCCTCACTATCTTCACTTTCACCTCATCATCCTCGTCTTCATCTGAGTCCTCTGAAGAAGAACCAAACTCTTTCTGCTTTGCTTGTTTCTGAGGAGAGGAAGGTGCAGCTGGTTTCTTGTCTACCCGCTGGAAATTGAATGAGGGGGAAGAGGGGTATTCAGAGTGAATTCCTTTCTTTTCCCTTGCTTTGGTTTAATGGGTTTTAGCATTTCACTTCAAGTTACCCTACACCTACGAGAAATTAGTCACGAAAAGAGGAACGTTAGTATCTATGTGCACCTCCTTTATAAACCGAGATGAGAAAATGACAAATATGATATGCATGTAGATGGTTTACAATTAGATGACATAAAGTCCAACAGCGTGAGCAAGCAAAGTTATGTGGTTTGCACTTTTGGCATGCATGAGACTCGTCTGATCATGTTTTCGGGTGAATTACAATATACCAGATTAAATATAGGATAATTATTGATTCATAACGAAGCATGATGGTGTGGTTTTCAGTAACCGTGTTAGGAATTTATCTGAAAACGATAAACAACTGGTTTTAAGTTAAGTAAGATTCTAGCTAGATTTTTTCTTCCGTTTCTGAAGAGTGAACACTAGTGAATGATCTAAGAGCGTATCTGTCGATGAAAAGAAATACTTTCTTCATTAGCATATGCGTAAAATGTGCATATTCAGGCTTATTGTTTGTTCATTCCTAACTTCTATGGGCTACAAAAATTGTAAAAACCGTGATTTCTACAAGAAAAAAATCAACTCTGCCTGAAAGAACACTCTTAAACATTATAAAACAGTACAAAACAAAGATCATCACACCAGAAGTAATGCGTTGGCGAGATGCGTGCATGTTACTGATGAGAAGCACAGCCTATGTGTTTATTTCTCAATATGCATTTCGTCAGTTGACATTTCTGGAAATGCTCGTGATGCTTACACTACATTATGAATAAAAAGGTAGTCCTTGCTTAGTTCGATCTTCTCACTCAATATTTCAAAAATACTGTTTAGATCAAGCTATTTTGTGTACATATTGTGTTCATATGTAAGAATGTATTCACCGATTGTTTGTTTCTATGTTTTATCTAACAACGTATAAGTGATATTTTTGTGTATCTGCATCAATGCTTGTTTGCAGCTTGTCTGTGCAACCTACCAATAATATGCAAAATAAGTTTTAAATGTTGAGCCTGTGTGTGTTTAATTGCACGTATATGAACATTATGTCATTTTATTTTTCTGATGCTCCGTATCCCTAAAAGTTCTCTTGACTGATCGCGATGCTAATTACATTTCTTCTGCTACTTTACTGCTGCTTATTTCTCTTTACTATCTCTTCCAGATCAAGTGCATAAACAGCTGATTGCTAATTAGGTCAACTGATTATACAATTACCAAGAACATATTTATAGCGGATTTAAAGGCAGTTTAGTGCACGTTAATTCAAGGGTTAGCTCGTTTTCTTTTTCTCCTGGCAGAATTTATTGCAATCATAGCACTTGTTTGTCATTGCAAACATGAGTGGTACTCCGATTAAGTTCCAGGACAATAAGAAGTTGTCGAACTTCTTCAAAGAAAAATCCTATAAAAGACGTGTGAAGTCGCTGCACAGCTTCTTCCAGGATGCCGACCCTCTGTGGTATACGTTTTGCGCTGCGCATTACTCAATGATTTATCAGTGCTTGCACTACTTCTTTAATGAATGGATCAACAACAACGCCCAGGGTCATCTCCTCCGGCTCCTCCCTTCGGCTTCACTGCTGAAGGGGAGCATCAATTGTACTCGGAGGGAGGGGTTGTCGGTGTTCAATAAATTCATCGTCAACGTGACTCCTCAGATAGGTAAGGGATGGCAGACTGCGAGTGTGGTTGCGTTCCTCACTGAGCTATTGAGATCCGCAACGTGATGTGGGTGAGGAAGAAAGCTCTAACAACGTTGTTGGACGTCATCTCAGCGATGGGGGATGAGTCTGACTCGGCCTTCCTTAAGGTTTCTCGTACTCCGTCGATGTCTCCGTTTTCCTCTCTCTCTCCTCACAAAGACAGCAACAACAGCACCCTCATCGCCTTCTCCTCCTTACCCCTCTCTCGCGGAAGGAGTGCCTCCTTGTCTCTGACAACAAGTCTTCTTTCTCTCCGACGGAGCAGTTGTCCGCCAACATAGAATTGTTGAAAACTCTTCTTGATTATGCGTTGGCAGACGAGACCCCGAGCGACGCAGGGGAGGAGGACGAGGGCCGAGCACTTCCTCTTCTTCTTCAGGCTGATTGTCACTCGCATCCCTTCCTTGGCTATACCCCCACATCCACGTGTGCGCCCTTCCCTCTGCAGCGAGGGGCTCCCTCGGTCTAGGGCTGCTGCTGTTCTGCTTCTGTCGTAAAGCAAGACCTCTCAGACCACTCGCTCCCACCCCCTCCTTCTCTCCCCCGCCCCGCCTGCCCTCAACAACTCCTCCTCTCTCTATCTCCTCCTCTCTTCCATCTCCTCCTCCTCCTCTCCCTATCGCACCGTGCCTCGATTCCTCAGCCCCCTTCCCTTTCCTCCTCCCCTAACTCCACTGCCTCTCTTTTCTCTCCCCCCTGCCCCTTTCCTCAACAGCACCTCCTCTTCTCCCCCTCCTTCCTCATCTGCAATCTCTTCGTCCTCCTCTTCCTCTTCCTTCACTAAGTATAACTCCGTTCCCCCTCTTTTATTCCACCCTCTTCGACTAAAGACGCGCTAACATCCCTCTTCAGCCCACCCCCTTCCTCCTCTTCCTCCTCTTCCTCATCCTCTCCCTCTTCCTCCCCCTCGGCTGCCCCCTCTCTTTACTCTCACTCCGTGAGCTCTCCCCCGCCTCCCCCCTCCCTCTCCGCCCTCTCCTTCTCGCAAGATGACTCCAGTCTCCCTTCCTCTCCCCCCGCTCTCCCTTCCCTCCCTCTTCCCCCACCTCCTCTTCTTCCTCCTCCTCTTCCTCCTCGTCCTCCTCCCACACTCCTTCTTTCACCGAGATTTATGATTGCAAGCCTTCAGGTCTTGTAGCTTGTATATCTCCTGTCAATTCCTCCTTTCCTCTCCTTTCCTCCTCCCTCCTTCTTGATCTGTCTTCCTTTACGCCTGCACCTCCTCCACTCTCCCCCTCCTCTCCCTCCCCTCCCCTCTCCTTCCTCCCTTCTCTCTTCCGTCTGTGTCGGTGCATCATCCATCAGCGTAGGGAAGAGAGAGCAGGTATTTTCGGAGACTGGTCCTCCTCCTCCGTGCTCTTTCGGTCTCCTCCCCTTCTCCAATGCCCACCAGAGCTCCACTCCACCATCGTGAACTGGTTCCTGCGTATTCTCCGCCACCCTTTCCTTTCCTCCATTCTACTTCACAATCCCCACAACGCAGCTCTCGTTTTCTCCATCCTCCGCTTGTCTTTTTCTCTTGTGGACAGAGGAGAGGGGGACTGCATGGACATAGCGAACACTTATCTCAACCTCATTAGGGGATCTCTCTGCCCTTCTCTCCCCTCCCCTCCAAACAGTTCGTACTAACTCAAATCATCGATCAAATCTCTATGTTCGCCTTCTCTTCCGAATGCGCAAAGGCTTACCCTGCCCTTTCTCCCTATCCTCTACGTTCATTTGGCATTAGCGGAATGTCTGTCCAAGAGGGAATGGGAGGGACCTCGTCCTCTCCCCCTTCCCCCCCTCCTTTCTCTGTCTCTTCCCCCGACGTCCCTACCTCTCCTCTCTCTCCTCCTCCCCCACCTGCCTCTCTCTCTCTCCAGTCCTCTTCCTCATCCGCCTCCTCATCTTCTTCCTCCTCTCCCTCCTCTTCCTTCCTCCCCTCCTTCCCTGTGCACGACCTCATCCTAAAAGCAACCGAAGAATGGAGAGAAGCAGAAGCAGAAATCAAAAAGAGATGGGGTGGGATCAGTTGTACCGATTTAAGAGCGAGGACAGCGCTGGAAAGAGAAAGAGAAAGGGAGAAGGAGGGAGGGAGGGGGGAGGGTGGGGGTGGGGCGTTTGCGTCGATCAAAGAAGAGGGAAGAGAGGAGGAAGAGGAGGGAACAACTGCTAAGGGAAGGGAGAGAGAGCGCATGGTATGTCCGTCTCCTCCAATTCCTCTCACTCCTCCACGTCATCACTGTCGTTGAACGCTAAACGTCCCACTTACTCGTCCCCTTCCTCCTCCTCCTTTCCCCCTCCCTCTCTACCCCTTCGAAAGACCGGTGGGACGATCTCTTCAAAGGAACGTTGGGAGAGGAAGAGGCAAGGAATACGGTGTTCGTCTGTAAGAAGAAGCGGAGGGGAGAGAGGGTAGGGACGAAGGAAGCAAGGGAGAAGGAACGAAGGGAAAGGGGGGCTGGAGGGTAGAGTTGGAGGAGGTCGGAGGAGGAAGAGGAAAGGTAGAGAGGGATAGGGAAGGGGGTTTGGATTCAAACGGAGAGAGAGGAGGGGGAGGGAGACACGAGGAAGATAAAGCAGAGGAGGAAGAAGAGGCGTGGGAGTGGAGGTTCGAGGATATCTATGTGGACGGAGATCTACGTTCCCTTCCCTGCCCTCCTTCTGCCCTCTACCTCAATGTTGTCGGTAACAATCCGCCTAAGAAGAAGGTTTATCTCCCCAATTCTTCCGCCCCTCCTTCTCCCTCCTCCTCATCTCCTTCCTCTTCGCCCTCTTCCTCCTTCTTCTCTCGTCCTCTCTCCCTCGAGTCTGACGTTTCTCCCTCCTCCTCCTCTCCCTCGTCTCCCTCCTCCTCCTCCTCTTTCTCCTCATCTTTCTCCTCCTCGTCATCGTCATCAACGACAGCGTCTTGCTACCGAGCTGAGTTCTCGACTCGTTGTCTCCTACTACCTGATTTGGACAAGGTTTTTAGGCTACAGAGGGAGGAGAGGAGGATGGCAGAGAAGGAAGGGGGTGGAAATGGAAGGGGGAGAGGAAGGGAGAGACGTGAAGACGGCGGAATGTATGGCATATCAGAAGAGTCGTCTAAGTCCGATGGGCTCAGCACCCCATCGAACCCATCTTTCCCTCCCTCAGCTCCCTCGTCTATGCCTTCAACTGCTTCCTCCCCCTCGCCCTATTCTTCCTCTTCTGCGTCTTCTTCCTCGTCTTCATCCTTGTCTCCCCCTTCATTCAAGACAAGTTTGTACTCGCGAAGAGGTGTGGATGCCGAAGAGGGTGACGGGGAATCTCCCCTCGACCCGTCGGAAGATAAGGAGGGCGGAGGGGCTGGCGTAAGCTTGGCGTGCCCTCTTCTCCGCAGCTCCTCCCTTTTCCCCTCGGAGGCATCGGGGGAGAAGAGGAAGATTGACTTAGCATTGTTTGTCCTCGATATGCTATCGTGCATCCCCCTCTCCAATCCCCTCTCCCCAATCAACTTAGCCATATCCTCCCCCTCCTCCTCCGCCTCTTACCCTGCCTCCTCTTCCTCCCCTTCCTCCTCCTCTACTCTTGAACCCTCGGCCTCTGTTCTTATGAATTCTTCTTCCCTTCTCTCGTTCCCTCCCCCTCCCTCCTCTTCTTCCTCTTCCTCATCCTCCTCCTCTTCCTCTTCCTCTTCCTCTGACATCCTCCTTCCTCTAGAACGCTCTTCTTTCACTGAAATGGACGAGAGGACCAGAGTTCACTTAGTATTTACTGTTTGTAACGTGATAAACTACCTCATCCTGAGTTACCCCTCTTCTCACTCCTCAGACCCCGTGTCCCTACCCTCCATCGCCCTGCCCTCCTTCCTCCGCCTCCTCTTCACCATTCTCCTCCGCGTCCCTCTCCCTCCCTTCGCTATATCCGCCGTCAAAAAAAAGCTTTCGTTCTGGGCTTGTCTAGACACTCCTTGCTCATCCGTCCCCTCCTCCCTCCTCTCCTCCCAGCAAAGAGACGTCATCCAGCATTCGATGCAATTGGATATCCTCAAGAAGAGCAACGCAGAGAGAGCGGCGGGGAAGGGAAGGGGGGCATGTGAAGGGGATACGAGGGAAGTGGTAAAGAGGGAAGGGAGAGGGAAAGAAAGGGCCGACGATAAGGTAATGATCTGGAGAGAAGAAGTCGATGAGAATGGCAGGAGGAGGGTGGTGGAGGAGATGAGGGACCGGTGGAAACCAGTGACTATTTCGAGCACTGTTCTGTCTATTGTTGTTCACGAATGGAACTGTGTGCTAGTGCAATCAACTAGAGTTCTGGTGGAAATGTTGTGCGAGAAGAAGGTCGTGGAGGAGGTCGAGAAGGAACACGAGGAGGGAGGGCGAAGAGAAAGGAATGGATGAACGCAACACAGGAGGAGGGGGAGCAGAGGAAGAGGATTAGGAAGAAAGAAAAAGCTGCGGCTAGAGAAGAGAGGAACAGAGAGCGAAGGAGAAGGAAGGGTGTGGAAGGTATCACAAAGGAGGAAGAGGTAGAGGCGATGACAACTCAAATATCTTCTTCTTCCCTCTCTTCTCCCCCTCCTCATCTCTGTCCTCCTCCTCCCCCTTCCTCCCTCTCTTCTTTAGAGTGTTCGCTGGGCCAGGAAGAGTTTGAGAAGAGTGAAGAGAAAGGGAAGGAGAAGGAGAGAGAGAGAGGGGGAGTGAGAAGGGGCGCCATGTATGCCCGCTCGAAATCCCCCGCACTCGTAGCCCCCCTTTCGACTGCATTGGACTCTTGGCGGAAACACGCTCACTCTGTCTCAAATCCCACTTATAACGTAGCTGGGGAGCCTGTCTCCGTCCCTTCTTCTCCCCTCCCTTCCTCTCCCTCTCCTTCTTCCCCTTCCTCCTCATCTTCCTCCTCATCTTCCTCCTCTTCGTCCTCTACTTCTTCCTCCTCTTCCTCCTCTTCCTCCTCTTCCTCCTCTTCTACACCATCGCTCTCTCCTCCTCCAGCACCTCCTCGTCCCTCGTCTTCTTCCTTCTCGTCCTCTTCCTTCTCACCCTCCCCATCCTCCCCCTCGTCCCCCTCCTCCTCTCTTTCTCCATCTTCGAGAAACCCAGCCTCCTCCTCTTCTTCCTCTTCCTCCTCTTCTTCCTCTTCTTCCTCGTCTTCATCTTCCTCCTCTTCCTCTTCTTCCTCCTCCATCTCTTCCTCCTCCTCCTCCTCCTCCTCCCCCTTCTCCTCTTCCTTCCTCACCCCTCATCTCCACTCCTCTTCTTCATCCATTTCCCCCCAGGACCCGCCTTCTTCCTCCCCTTCTTCTCCCTCTTCTCCCTCTTCTCCCTCCTCGACGTTCCTTTCCCTCCTATCTCTCACATCTCTATCCTCCCCTACTGCCTCTCTCTCCACCCCCTTCTCTCCCTCCGAACGCCCCATCCCTCACCTCTTCTTCTCCTCGTCCTTCTCCTCATGTTCTTCGTTCTGGCTCACTCTCCTCTCCCTCTTCTTTTTCCAGCCAACCACCTCTAGTAGCTTCCTCGATCTTTTAGTTTCACAACCTTCTATCCTCGTCTCCTCCTCCTCTTTCTACTCTCTCTCCCCTCCACTCTCTTGCTCCTCCCCAGGGCTCTTTGCCATTCACTCCATGATCACAGAAGGAGTGGTGAAGTCTGCTGGGATCTTCCTCACGACATACGTACAGACTGTGAAGAGCCAGAAGGAGAGGATGCTTGACCAAATGAAAAGCACAGAGGGGTCCAACCCCCTCATCGTTTCCAACGTTCCACCGAGACACCTCCTCCCCTCTCCCTCCACACTAATACGTATCTTCGCGCCCCCTCTCTTCTCCTACATTTCCTTTGTGTCCTCGTACATGCACACGGTCTATCACACCGTTGCTCACTCTGCTGTGGAGAAAACAGAGGAAGGCGAGAGAGAGAAGAGCGAGAAAGAGAAAGATGAGGGGAGGGAAGAAGTCGGAAAACTGCCACATTCCCTGTCCTCTTCCTCCTCTCCGTACGCCTCTGCCTCCTCTGCTAGCCTGCGCCTAAACTCACTTCACACGCCCCATCCCTCTACTCTTTCCCTCTCTTCCCACAACGAATTCTCCCTCACTACTCAAAGCGTAGTACGCAACGCGTTGGAAGCATTGGTGTCTCTGTTTACCCTCGGGGGTGGGGGGTCTGAGCCCGCCTCTCCCTCCTCCGTCTTCTCGCTTTATCTTCTGCTAGACCGTCTCCTTTCTCTGGCTCCTGCGGTTACTTCCTCCTCCCTCTCCTCCACCCCTTTCATAGATGTTTCTGACTCGCCCGCCCACCTCCTTTGCAGCACTCTAAGCGCTATCCACCGCCTCTTCTCCTCGCCGCTCCCCAACTCCCTCTCGCTCCTTCCCTCTCTGCTCCACTCACTGTCGTTCTTGCTCGTACCCGCATTCCCCTCCTTCTCTTACCCCCTCCCCCTCTTTTCAATTGACGAGGGAGATAGGCAATGTGCCCTCCTCGCCCTGTCCCCCGTCTTCTCATTTGCCTATGCGCGCGTCTCTTCCCCCATCGCCCCCTTCCCCTTCTGTTCATTGCCCCCTTCTCTCTCTTCCCCCCTCCCTCCTCCTTATCCCACTCTACCTTTGCATCTAACCCATACGCCCCCATCCTCCCACTTTTTTCTAACGAGGGCTTCGATGCAGCGTGGTTGTATCCCTTTTCTCCCTCCCTCATCGCCCACGTGTTCCCGGTAGCTCTAGCTCAGACGACGATTCCCTTCTCCACTTCCTCCGCCTCCTCCTCGGTGGTGTCCCCCTCCTTCCCCTCCACGGCCACTCCCCTCCCCCCCACCTCCTTGCTGATACGAGGGTTAGTTCTGAGCTAGCTCTTCTGCTAAGTGTGACCCAGGGAGTCAGCTGGGGCTCCTTGTTCTGCCCTCGTGCCGTCCTCTTCCGCCTCCCTCTGCTCACCATAGTGCTGCGTTCTTTTTTCGTTGACTCGTCTTCCCAAGTACGCTCGATTGCTCTCACTCAACTCTCGCTCATCCTTGAACTGGAGATCGCGTACCTCCCCCCTCGCCCCCCTCCTACCCCCTCCTCCCTCTGTTCAGATGAATGCGTCGGAGCTAGAGTACGATCTCTCCAGAAAAATCATATCGTTAATCATCGTGTGCCTCACTCTCTCTCCCCAGCTGATCGCCCAGCCCTCTCTGCAGTCCCTCGCGCTCTCCTCCCTGTCCGGTTTAGCAGATCACATGGACACTCTCTCTTCACTCTCCCTGCACCCTGACTTTTCGGTCTTCTTGCCCGATATTGTTGTCGAGGAAGCAGTGGGAGGAAACAAGGACAAGCCATGTGGGAAGAAGAGGTGTAGCAGGAGAGGAGGAGGGGAGCGGAAGGAGAAGTCAGCGAGAGCGGAAGGAGAGTGGAAGGGGAAAACGAAGCGGGAGAGGAGTGCGAATGCAGAGAGGGAGTGTCCTTGGAATCCATTTTGCCTCCTCTTTCGGTGTTCCTCGTCTCTCGTCTCTCCTTTTTCTCCCACCTCTGGTCTTTTCTCTCTTCTCCTCTCGTCCCTCCACTTCCGAAATCTCTAAGAGTCTGGCGAGTGTAGTTGGATCCCTCGACTCTCTTGCGGGCGAAGAGGATGAAGTCGGCCTCTCCTTCTCCTACTCCAAGTGGTTCTTAACTCCTTCCATCTCCCCCCTCGCTGGCTCTGTTCTCTCTCCTCTGTTCTTCATATACAACCATGTGCGCCACTCATCTGTCCCGCCCTTCCTTCTTCACTCTGCCTTCACGTCTGCTACTGTTAACGGCAAGGGAGAGAGAAGCGAAGAGGATGATGAAGGCGATGCATCCCCCACCTCTCCTCTCTCACTTCCTCGTTCGCACTCTTCTTCGTCCCTCCCTCCTTCCCCTCAATTCTCTCCCTCTGTTCCTCTCTCTTCTTCTTCCTCCCCCTCCTCCCTCCTTTCCTCTCTCTCCGTTCCTCTCTCTCTCACTTGTTTTCTACAGTCTTACGACAACAAATCGCAAGTCCCCTTCACGTTCTTTCCTTCGCCTCCCTCTGCCCTCTCCTTTTCTTTCTTCCCCTTCCTCTTCCTCTCCTTCCTCTCCCTCCCCTTCCTCTCCTTCCTCTCCTTCCCTCTCCTCTCCCCCCTCGCTTTGTTCCCTTCGTTCTCCAACTCCCTGTTCAGCTGGAGAGAAGTGATGCGGCTAGTGCCTTCGCTCTCGTTCTCCACCCTCGTCCACTTGGTGAACAGAGCATCTGCAGCCATTCCCCGCATATGCACTTCCTCTATAGACTTAGCTTGGAAGAAGCAAGAGAAGAAGACTTCCTACGCCGCCGTCCCTCCGCCTTCCTTTTTCTCCACTAGGCCGAGCCCTTCTCCCATGCCCCTCCTCTCTGCCTCCTCTCCCCCTCCTGCCCCTCCCTCTTTCGCCTCCTCTTCCTCCTCTCTTAAATGGGAGGAGAGGGAGAAGGAGAAGGAGAAGGAACGTGAGAAGAGAGGTCAGTGGAAGAAGGAGAGGGAGAGCAGCTGGAGGAAGGAGAGGGAGAGTGCTTGGAGAGATCTGGCAATGACAATGGACATCGACATATCGTTTACCGACCCCCTTCTCTACGGTCAAGGAGTCCTTAGGGCGATTGCCGTCGCCACCAAAGTGATCCCTGGATGGATACTCTCTCTTCCCACTCACCTTCTCATCCCTTCTGCCCACAGAAACTACTCTCCTCCCCCTCCTTCCTCTCCTCTCTCTCCTCTCTCTCCTCTCTCTCCTCTCTCTCCTCCCCCTTACCCCATCTCTTCCCGCTCCTCTTCCCTCTCATCCCCCTCTCCTCTCTCTCCTACCACCCATCCCTCTTCGCCTCCCCCTTCCTTCCCTTCTATGTGTGCCTCGTTCTCCTACCCCACCTGCTCTCATCGATTCCTTCTCTAGCTCAGTCGTCCTCCCTATCCGCATCTGACTCCCCCGACTCCCTCGATGCGTCGTCATTTATTATTCAGCCATCCTGTGTGTGTGAGGAGTGGAGAACCAGGTACGCTTCTGGGGAGAGGCAAAGGGAGAGACAGGGGGCTAGCTCAAGGGAAAGGAAAGAAGAGGGAAGGGAGGAGGAACAAGAGGAAAGCGGGGTGGAACTGAGCGAAGAAAGACAGAGGAGAGAGGAAGAGAAGGAGAGGAGGGAGGAAGAGAGAGAGAGGAGGGAGGAAGAGAGGCTTCGTCTGCTTGTCGTTTTTTCTTCCAGTCTGAAATGGTCTGTATACCTCTCCCACCCAGTTTTTTTCCGCCCCCACCTGCCCTCTTCCTCTACGTCCTCTTCTTTGTCGCCCTCCTCCCCCTCCTCCTCCTCTTCTGAGTCATGTTCTCCTCTTTCGTTTTCGACTGATTTGGCACAAGTTATAATGGCTGCGAAATATCTCTTCCTCTCCGTCCTCTCCTCTCCCATCTACCCGTCCATCGGTCTCACGCTCTCCACTGCCTCTCCCTCTTCTCTCTCTCCTCGTCCTCGTCCTCTTCCTCGTCCTCTCATCCCTTCTCCTCTTTCTCCTCTTCCTCTTCTTCCTCCTCTTCCTCCTCCTCCTCCTCGCCGTCTCTCTCTCGCGTTCCTCGCTCTCTCTCGTCCTCCGAGTTCTGGGTTGAAGCCCAAAAGAATCAAAAACTAAAAGAAGCTTCATCTCTCTTGTCCTCCTCCTCCTCTTCTTCCTTGCCGGAGTCTTCTTTCTCTTCCTCATCCTCTTCCTCTTCTTCCTCCTCTTCCTCTTCTTCCTCCTCTTCCTCCTCGTCTTCCTCCTCCTCTTCTGACTCCTTCAAGCTAACTCCCTTCGGAGCTCTGCAAGGAGAGGCGTTGATGGTCAGCCATGAGGTTTCCTCCACCTTTTCCTATCCGCCTGCCTCCGTCCTCAGGGACTCGATCTTCTCATTGGGAGTCCCCAGTCCAGGTGAAGGCAAGGCCAAGGAAAGGGAGAAGGAGAGGGCCGATGAAAGAGCCAAACTCAATTCCAGTTCGAATCCTTCTTCCTCCTCTTCCTCCTCCTCTTCCTCCTCTTCCTCTGCCTCCTCTACACTGTCCTCGCCTGCTTCTTCCGTCCCCTTGCCCTGCCTCCCTCCCCCTCCCTCCCACTCGAATGTGATCGCAAATGGTTTCAGCAACGTGATGTCTCTCTTCCACTCCGTCGGACATCAGCAGAAAAAGAAATCCCTAGGAGCTGGGGTTGCGGGAGCAGGGGTAGCAGTAGCTGCGGGATCTGTGGCAACAGCAACAGTGGGGACGGGAGCGGGTGCGCTGAAGCCTCCTCCTCCTCCTTCTTCGATTAGGGCCTCTCTCTCCGTCTCGCTTTCGAGAGGGACAGAGAGGGAGAGCGAGGAGGAGGAGGAGACGAGTAGAAGAATAGAGAAAATGGGGGGGAGACAGAGGGAGAAGACACTCACGCCTCTCTCTCCGCCTCGTCCTTCTCCTACTCGTCTCCCCCCTCCCCCTCCCTCCATTCTCCGTGACTCCCTCTCCTCCATCTCCGCTGCTTCGTCCGTCCCCTCCTCTAGGTCTACATCCCCCTTCCCTTTCTCTTCTTCCTCCACCTCCACCTCCACCCCCTCCTCCTCCTCTTCCTCCTCCTCTTCCACTCCCGTGTGCTGCACTCCGGCCCCCCCATCCCCCTCTAGCTCTTCCTCCTCTACGCTCCCTCCCCCTGTCTCTGTTGATTCCTCCGTCTCCCTCGTGCCTTCTTCTGTTCTCACTCTTCAGACGGCAGAGAACAGGACTCACGCACTCATAATTCCCCTGAGACTGCGACTCAGAGAGAAGAAGGAACATTGGGTATTCAAGAGGTACGCCTCTCTCCCACATCCGTTCGCTCTCTCTCTCCCTCCCCCTCACAGCGGCAGACGCAGGAGAGAAGGAAGGGTGATGAGTAGGGAAGCAGAGGAAAGGGTAGGAAGAGAAGAAGCGGGAGAGAAGGAAAGGGAAATAAAGGAGAAGGGGGTGGGGGAGAAGAGAGAGAGAAGAAGTGAGGGGAGGACTGGGAGGGCCCGCATCAAGGCTTTTTCTCCTCGCTTCACGTTTTCTTTGGTTTCCTCCGCTGATGTGGAGAAAGGGAAGGGGAAGCAGGGGCGCAGGCGCGGAAAGGAAGACCAGCAGGCGCAGGGGCGGGACGAGGAGTCTGGGTGTGTTAGAGATGAATTCGAAGGGGGAAGAGTAGAAGAAGCAAAGGGAGAGGACACAAAGGGAGAGGAGGAGAAAGAAAAGGAAGTGGAAGAGGAGGAGGAGGAGGAGGAGGAGGAGAAGAAGGAGGAAGAGGAGGGAGAGTCATATGGATTGATAAAGAAAAGAGAAGGGGATAGCGTAGAAATGCTGTTGGGTAAGGTTTTTGAACGCATTCCAACTCACTCGTACCTTCACGAACCACTCCGCCCCTTCTCCTCTTCCTCCTCCTCCTCCTCCTCCTCCTTCTGCCTCCTCCTCCCTCTCCTGCTCATCTGCTGCACCGAAAGAAAAGGGAGCGGGGGAAAGAGAAGCACAGGAGAAGGAAGAGTGTGGGGGTGAGAAAGGAGGAGAAGGAGAAGGAAAAGAAGAGGGGTCTTTTGAGGAATCTAAGCTAGAATTGTTTATGGGAGAGAGAGAGAATGCGGAGGGCGCGGGAGAAGGGGTGTCTATGGGACTGACGAGAGGAGGAGGAAGATCAGAGAGCGGAAGAGGAGAAGTGTTGCTGGCGTGGTTGGCCCAGACAACTATGGGAATCCACGGAGGCTCCCACCACCGTCTGCTGGTTCTGAGAGGAGATGAGAGGCTACAAAGGGCATACCACACGCTAACGGAGAGACCGTTCAAATTGACCCATAAGATAGGGGTGTGTCTTGTGCCGTCAGGAGTAGACTCCCAGAACGAGATCTTCAAGGTCTACCAAGACTTGTTTTCATCTCCTCCCTCCCTCTACTCGTCCTTCCTCCTCTCGCTGGGTTGGGTTGTCGACGTTGAATCCCATCTGGGCTTTGTGGCTGCACTGAACGCTAAGGAGTGTGGCCGCAATAGCATCTACCACTGCTCCCCACTGAGTGAGACGATGTTCCACGTCGCGTCCATGATGCCGTCGAAGGAAGACGATGAGCAACAAATCCACAAGAAGAGACAGGTTGGAAATGACTATGTCCGCATCGTTTTCTCCCACCACTGGCTCGACTTCCGCCCAGGGACTATCGTTTCGCAGCTCAAAGACTGTACCATTGTCGTCTACCCCTTCTACAACGAGTCCTACAACTCTAGGAAGAAGGGTAGGGGGGCGAAGGCGGCCAAGGACGCGGCCATTGCTGATGAGCAGCTGTACCGAGTGCAGGTATTTACGATGCCCGATCTCGCACTCGTCGCTCCTCTTCTTTCCGAGATGGTCGTTCCCCACCGTCTCCTCGGATCTCTTGTCAGAAGAACTGCCACCAACGCAGACATCGTAAGGAGACTCAGGGACAACACCCATAAAGCGAAGGGACAGGGAGGTAGTGAGTACTCGGGGGTTCAGCAGTCGCATCCGTTGCCCATCTGAACCCCACTCCCATGCCCCAGCTCAAGTCCTCCCTCTCCTCCTCGGCTGCTGCCTCCTCATTCCTCTCCCTCGCCATCCCCAGGGAAGAAACAGAGGCAGTCGCTCTTAGATCCGGGAACATTCTCTCCCTCATATCTGCCAGCGCCTCTCCCTCAGACCCACTCTCTATCATCGTCCAGCTCCTCAAGAATGAAAGCTTCGCCTAAGTCAAAGCGATTGGAATTCGGCAACTGGGACTATTCCGTTCTGAGGATTATCAGACTGCGCAGGATTGTTCTTCTAATTCCTCTCTCTCCCGTACAAATGCACCTTCACACGTTGTGAGGGTATGTGCGTGTGCGTGTGTGTGTGTGTGTGTGAATATGTGTGACTATGCACCCACTCCTCAGAATAACCCCAAGTTCCCTCATTCACGCTTTGAGGCGTTTTGAATGGTCTTGTATTCTTCATATGTATTTGCATTTCACATTGTCTCCCTACAAGTATTAAAAATATGTTCGTTGATTGTCGTAATATATGTCCAAGTATGTCATATTAAATGCATATAATTTCGTGTTGTTTGTGTAAGCATGTATTTCACTCCCCAGTTAGTGTCTGTTGAGTAAGAGATATCCGCAGTCCAGAGAATAATGTCATTCATTGTTTTCGTCTCGAGGCTTTTTTTATATTTGTCCAGTTATTTTTATCTACGAATCAGCCAAGTGTTTTCTTTTGCTTCAAGTTTGCTTTCTTTTGTTTTTTTGTTTCTATAGCTTAATTTTCATTTTTTATGTTTATCTTTGGTCTGTCTCACTTCTAAATGTTTTTTTCCTTCCTCCATCGCTATTGTAACTACGTGGTACTCTTTCTTTTAGTTAAGACTCTTTCTTTTAGTTAAGGTCGTATAGTGTACATAATATAGTCAATAATAAAGAAGTTTAATAATGATACTGTTTGTAATAATTTCAATATCGTCTAGGATGTCGTCGAAGTGTATGAAATTCTTGTGGACAAATTTTTTCACTATGTAAAATTCACGAAATTTAGACGAATGATTTTCAGAAACGTTTTTAAAAAAAAAAAAAATTCTGCTCCAAGAAAGAATCATGGCACACTGTCAAATAAAATATGTTCGCAACACGAATATTAATCATTGTGTAACGTAATATTTGTGGATATCTTAGAAACGTGCTTAGTTTTTCAAAGTGTTCTGTTTGTATTCTGTAGGCGCACCTCTATTCGAAATGTACACTCATTATTTACTTTAACATAGATACAAATACTATAAAATGCGCATCTTTAACACGTTTATTTAATATACGTGTTAACTTTCTTGCTTCAAATAAGAAATAATGTCACTGATGCATCACTTATGGGTGATGTGATATACACACACGTTTAGGAATTATATTTTTCTCTTTTTTTTTTTTTCGTCTGTACGAATCTGATTCTGATAGTCAACCTCTTAGTGCATGGGTGTGGTTCTCAGTTAGTTTATTGAGCGCCAGAGTACATCATGCATTAATGAACTACGACAGAATCAGTATCAAGGGGCATTGGTGTTAGCACAACGAACACACCACTGTACAATACATATAGCGAATGTGGTATAAAGCTAATCAGTAAAGAATCATTGTTATAAGATTTGTTTAATCTGAAGATGAAGTATCTTCTAGAGCACTATAGAGGGAGGATCTTTTCCCCAAAAAAACTACAAACGAAGAATAAGAAAAAGGATTAGGAAAATAAAAAGACTAACAACAAAAAAATGAGCAGTAGTGGTACATGTATGTATATACTAGAAAGCATACCGAACAGAAAAACAAAGAGGGAAGGAGAGAAAGAAAAAGTAATCCAATAATAAATAAAACTAACACGTGAACTGCAGGGTGTTCAATGCACATGCATGTGAAGGAAAGCACACGTATATACATGCATATCAATATGTATACATGTGCGCGAATGAATTTTCACATGCATTAATGTTTAGGCCCACAATAACAAATTAGAGTACAGACACAGGAGAAACAGTGAGAAGGTGCAGGGAGACAGAGAGGGAGATACGGAAGGGATACAAGGGCAAGGAGGAGGTACGAGCAAAAGGGAATAAGGGAATATACTGGTAAAAGGGGTAGACAGGGGTCATAATGCGCAATAGGGTGAGAAGGCACAGGAAGGGTAGGGGGTAGGGGATGTGGTGGTTAAGATCGAGGAGAGGGCCGAGAGGATGACAGAACAGAGCGATGATCTACGAAAAGGTTAGTGGGATTAATAGTCAGAATAAGCGGAGTACGATGACTACTTGCGCTTCGGCGTTGATGAGGAGCGGGAGGGCTGCTTAAGAGGGGACGGAGAAGGAGAGAGGGAGGAGGAAAGTGATGCAGCCACGGAGGAACGAGGACGAACAGGAATTAAGGACTTGAATTTGGAGGGGGAAGGAGAGGAAGAAGAGGAGGAAGCAGAAGGAGAGGAAGAGAGCGAAGGGGACGGAGCCTTACGGGAGCTGATGGGAGAAGAAGAGGAGTGAGGGGGGGTGGGCTTGGAAGGTGAAGAAGGCACAGGAGGAGGCAGAGGAGAGGGGTTCAGATCATTCAAATTGGAAGCATCGTAGATGTTCTCATTTTGAGCGGAACGGACGATTTCTCTCTCGATGGCTTCCCTCTTCTGCTGACTTTGATCTTCGTTGTCTCCCTGGCTGCTTCCCTCGTCCCTTCCCCTCAGAGCCTCCGCTTGCCAGTCTCCTCCTCTCTCCTCCCTCTTCCACTCTCCCAATACGATGGCTGCTTCCTTATCTCTTGGCTCAATCACAGTCCTCTCCGTTTCTCTTATCGACTGAAAAAGGTCGTGAACATCCCATAACCCCTTTCCCTCCCCTGGACGTTCATCTGAGGGGTAAACACTGTTCTTGTTTCTGTTATTGTCCACAAGAGCACCTGCGTAGTTGAGGGAAGGGTGGGGGTGTGCATCGTTGTTTCCAAGGGGGTAGGGGAGAGAAGAGGTAAGAGACCCAGGGGCAACAGAAGGAGGGTAGAGAGAGGAGGAGGAAGAGGAGGAAGAAGATGGGGTGTAGGAAGAAGAAGAGGAGGAAGGGAGGCCCAGGAGGGTAAGAAGAAGAGGAAGGAGAGGGATAAGGGTAGGCTGATGGAGCCTGGAACTGAGGGGAGATTGAAGGGTAAGAAGAGGGGTAGGAGGAAGGGTAGGAGGAGACAGGAGCGGAGGCATATGCAGAGGAAGAGAAGGGAGCAGCAGAGGGAGGGGGAGGGGAGAGAGGGGGGCGAGGGGGGCGAGGGAAAGAGGGGTCAGGTGAGTGGCGAAGAAGGAGTGCTAGCTCCTGTCTGATACCCTTGAGCTGACTGATATCCCTTCTGGTGCCCACCTCTTGTTGTCTGCTCAACAGCAACAGTCTCTGCCTCTCTACATCCTCCAACTCCAACTAACGCAACACGAAAGGGAGGGCGAATAGAGCGAGGAGCAGAGGAAAACGAGAAGGAAAAGAAAAAGTGAGGGAACAAAAAATTAATGTTGGAGAAGTACAGAGTGAAGGGTGATGAGGGGGTGGTGCAGATGGGAACACGCAAAGGCATACGTATGTAGACATGCGTAGAAGCATACGTGTGTGCGAATGTTCGCATAAAGGAGTAAACAATATGCCTGTAGAAAAGTAAATAACATGTCTTTGTACGTGTATACATAGGTGAGTTCAAGTCAAAGCTAGAGGATGCCAAGGCCCATGTACACTAACCTTCATCCTCTTCTGGTGCTCTTCTTCAGCCTTCTTCTTCATCGCAGCGATCTCATCCATACACTTCACTAGCTGCATCTTGAGAGCTGCCTCTCTCTCGTCTCTCTCCTCGACCTCCCTTCGAAGAGACTGGATCTCCGACTCCCTCTCTTGTAGTTGACTTTTCATCTCACCCACCTGTGCAGGGCACAATCCACAAAAAGAATCAGCAAGGGAAGAGAGGGGAAGACGTATTGACAGAGACAGAGGGGGAGACAGAGGGGAGGAAGGGTGGGAAGAAGAGCGATAGCACGAAGGAGAAAAAAAAAGAGGAGTGGAGGGAGAGAGAAAGAGAAGACAGAGAAAGAGATGAGAGACAAGGAAAGGAGAGAAAAACAGGGACAAGTAAAAGTGTGAGTTAGCGTCCGCAAATAAATGTACGTGTAAGTGCATGTGTATATGTGTAATACGTGGCATGGAAAAATAGAAGTGCGCATAATTATGTATGCATGTATGGAGGTCTGTGTGTGTGTGTGCGACGAACACTAAAAGTATAATTACCGTTGATTTGCTCCATCTCGTCTTCTGCACTCTGTACTCCTCTTCTAGCTCATTCAGTCTGCTCTCACTGACTCTCAGCTTCGGCCTACACGCGAACACGAAGTGAAACGCAAACACGAAGGAAAGTGAGGGCAAAGAAACGACAGGAAGAAACAGGAAAGGCGTGGAATAGATGAAAATCGTTATATAAGCAAGTAATCAATGTAGGCAAGAGCAGTTCATAACTAATTTGAGAATAAGCGACGAAGGGATGAAGAGCAAGAAGACGAAGAACAAGCGAATGAAGGGCAAGGGGGCGATGGGGTGAAGAGTAAGGAATTAAGGTTAACAACCCAGATTCATCTAGGATTCATTATTTCCTTCCTCTTCGCATGTTTCCACTCTCCCCTCTCCCCTCTCCCTTTGCCCTATGCGCTAGAATCAATCTCAACGTCCTATGAGTCAGTCAGTGTGTGTCATGCATTCCTGTGAGAACGTAAACATGAATGCGTAAGAATGAGTGCGGTTGAGTGTGCGTGGAGTTGTGCACTCCCTTTCGCTTACCCTTAACACGTCGTATTGTTTTTTGAGTTCGTCATGTACCATCTTCGCCATTCCCAGTTGATACTTCTGCTGGTCTTTCAATCTGGCAACCGACGCAAGCGCATCCCTCCTATTCCGTTCCACTTCGTCATCGAGGGCCAGCGCTTTCTTTCTGACCTCTTCCTCAGCCATTTCCATCCTCTTCTCTCCCCTCTCCACCTCGAACAAGCTGTCCCGAAGCTTCTTCTCGAGCTTGCTCAGGTACTCTCTCCTTCCGCAGCAGCGCATTCTCCCTTTCCGCCGTCTGTTTCCTCCACTCCTCCTCCAGCGCAACCATCCGTTCTGTTTCTTTCTCCTGCAACTCAGACAACCACTTGGCCTTTTCCGCTCTCTTCCACATCTCCATTTCCCACAAAGTCTGGTATTCTATCCTCCCCTTCACGTCTCCGCTCCTCTCCTCTACCCCTCTTTCTTCCCTTTCCCCAGAACTTCTGTTCTCCCCCGAAGGACTATCCCGAAGAATCTCCATCTTTGCGTTATACTTTACACTTCCAGTTGCCTTTCCTCCCACTGTCACCGCACTGCTCCTTTCCCCCGCTTCTACTGAGAAGATATTCGTCACCGCAGACAACAAGCGAAGATTTTCGCAATCGATCGAATCTCCTGCCTCAACGGGAGCTGACAAAAGTGGAATCAAACTCACCTTTGCAGCTCCGATAACGCTGTTCAGTAAACAAATGCGTGCGTGTATATCAGTGTTAGCATGGCACGAAAACGGAGGAATTGCAGACAGTCTCTACTGAATGTTCATATACCTTATATTGGAAGGAGAGCTTTGGTTGAGCAAATGAATCACTAGAGGGTCCGTTGCTAATAGCCTCTGTAGTTGCTTTTCAGATGCCCAGAACTCACATGCGCAGCAGGTATTCAGCAAGGTGACTGTCTGATTTGACGGAACCTAAATTGCAATCACCGGATAATCAAGTCAGAAATTGCATTATTATCCTAATTTAAAACGAATTTAACCTTCACACATATATGTATATAGGTATGTGCGCAATCAATTAATGCAACGAGCCAGAAATAAACAAATAAACTTACTGGACAAGCAGGAGACGAAACAATAGGTCCCTCATTTCCAAAAAGAGATGAATTAAACTGTACTAGTACATTGGACGCGTAATCAAGCCCACTGACTTGATATACTTCGATACTAAAACGGTATCGTTTTTTATGGTCTGGCGACATTTACTCTAGGTTACAAAAAGAGCGAAATATTAGTAAAATAACAGTTTGCGCTTCATCAACGGCAATTATTCATAAATATATTTTTTTTGAATTTTGGGAGCGAAAACTAAGTGCGATCATATTTTCATTTATTTAAAAATATTGTAGTCTTTTAAAGTCACATTTTTCTCCCTTAGTTTCACACCCTTTCACATTTCCGATGGGGCATTGCCTGCTTCACTTTCCTACATATCAAAAAGATTGATATTGCTAACAAACTGAATTATATAGCGGAAATTCTCTGGTCCTGGGCAAACAGCTTTTTCTCATCCCAAGATTTTAGGAAAATGTGTGCTTCTACTCTGAGTGCATAAATCTGTTTCTCAATACTTCGAGCAATTTATTTCAAATAGTGAATCACGAATATGTTGTCATTTAAAAAAAAATGACAAAATAAGGCTTGTACGAGGATTGAACTCGTGACCTTCCGCTTACTAAGCGGGTGCTCTACCACTGAGCTAACAAGCCTTCAAAGAAAGGAAAGGGCCACCCGTGAATTGAACACGGTACCACTGGTTTTGCAGACCAATGCTCTACCGATGAGCTAGTAACCCTTTCATTGATACACCGTCATGTATAAGCATATTATCTATGATATAAATGTAAAAGCACAAACCATTACGAAGATCGACTGAGTCTTGAATAACTTCTTACTATTATTATTAGGGTTGTTTACGGAAATTGATACATTCGCAAATGAAGGTTAGTGCTACCTAACTTTGAGACCTTTTTTCTGTGAGTCTATAGAGGACATCCATCACCTTTTGCGGACGAATGAGTCTCAGAATTACGAGGTCAGGAATACGTGCGCGTATGCCAAGCTTCCTGCTTTCATAGCCAGTGTATATTCACTTGTGCACATGCACAAGGAGGTAATTCTTTGCTGTCCAGCATTCAGCATTGCGATGATGAAGCTGTGTTTAGACCACCTTCTCGTGTGACATAAATTCCTCCTGCGCATTCAGCGACTACAATAAGGAGGAGAATTTATTAGTGTTGAACTCCATACAAAAATGTTAATGAGTTGTTCTTGTCTTGTGTAGATACGCAGTTGCAATCCCTTTTTTCTTAGATGTTCCGCACAGTATTCTTGTAGGAGTGCTCTACAACCCCTGCATTCTTCTAGTAACAGATGTAAATAAAATAACCGCGTTTGTCTTGATAATTCAAATGAATAATCAAATGGCCGACACGTACTTATTCTTTGCCTGAACCCTATAGATTTACAGTAGTGTATAAGCAAACTGAACAGATTAATTAATGATATTACTGTAGTGCAGATATTCGAATTTCGCTACCAATGGTAGCTATGAAAAATCGATTTATCCTGCAATATGAGACACGCTATACGATACAGCATTTACACTGTATAAAGCAGCACGTAACCAATAAATAGTCAGCCAAAATGCGACCCACTCTAAATCTTTTTATTTTCGCCTCTACTTTTTTAATTTTTTTGGGTTCACCAATTGAGAACATGACCCTTCTCCACTCTTTCATGTCTTTGACCTAGCCAAATTGGCCACAAGAAAACTATGTTCGCTCAACGTGTTTGCGATTAGCTATGTGATACCTTTTAAAAATATAATTTATTATTAATTATAGATCTCTTACTGTTTTTTTTTCTCTTACCAGTTTTTTATATAAATAGATGTGTAACATGTGAATATGGGATACAAACTATTTTTAGCATAGGAGTATATAATACTGCATCTGCATTTTGTATTGATTTACTAACACTGCCGTTCCGTATTTGTTTCTAAATGACGAAATCTAATTTAGTGTGAGCTTTCGTTACCATATGTGATGTATCGTATAGTTAGTTGTTTCTCTGGGTTCTTAAATTCCTTCGGTTTGGGAAACAGTGGGCAGTACTTCTGATGATTGTAAGATCTGTTTTCTCCTTTCGAGTTGTGTTGATTGCCTGCAGCTTTATTCTGGGTACGTTATTACCAGCTGTGAGGCAGGATTTTCAGTGCTACACGAAGAGGGCAACGCAAAACCTGGTTATCGCACGAAGCCTCGATGACGATAGCATGAACCGGGTTACCCAGCCATCCCAAGAAGTAGCACCTATGCTTCACTTTTCTGTTCCCAGTGCTAAGGATTTTGAAGACAAAATCAAGCCAGTCAATGAAGAAAATAAGGAGGTAATTAATTACCAGGTTGAGTCATTGAAGAGTGGACTCAGCACTGAGCAGGGAGAGACATACGGAGAAGGAAATTACTACGACAACCCTTCGCAGTTGGAGTTTGACATTCCCCTCCATATCCACCTGGCATTCAGGAGGTACGTCGAGCTGCACCGCTTGTCGAACAAGGACAACGCAAGGGACCTGGTCGTATCGCATCCCGACTCCCAGCTGGCGAATAGACTCCGAGTAGCAGTGTCTTCCATCCTACTTGGAATGGTGCTCAACAAACCCACGGTCCTCCTATTCAACGAGGGATACTACGGGAACTTCATGGACTTGTTTTCATCTCCGATCGATATCAACGCTAAACAACAGGTTGTAGATGCGAAGAACAGCTACAAAGGAAAGAGCAAATACTTCAACAGTGAAGAGTACCTCTGCAATGACTTCTTCAAGGCGGAGGCGGATATCTTCATTCCAGGGAACTTGGAGTTCACTACTGTGTTGTTCAACAATCCCTTCATCAAGCAGGAGGTCCTCCGCATCTTCCCCGATGGGTATGAGACTGCCTACAGATACATATCACTCTACTTCTTCCAGCCCAGTGTTAAGGCGAAGAATGAGATCAAGGGATTTTACGCTTCGAAAGTGCTCCCTGTATACCAAGCATACGTTGACTCTATGGAGGATGCAGGGGTGAATGGGGATATTGTCTTCTCGAATCACGCTAATCCTCTCGCGAGACTAGGGGGATGGAGGAGGAAGAGAAGAAGAGGAGGGCGGAGAGGAGAAGGGGCAAGGGGCTCTCCGAAGAGGTGGAGCAGGAAAGCTCTTTCCTTATCGAGCCCCTTATCCACCAGTCAATGCACGTGAGGTGGGCAGACAGCATAAGGGATGAGGACTACGACCTCTTCGCACACTGTTCTATGGAGTCTGTGAAGCAGAGAGAGAAGGCGAACGCCCTTATCTCGAGTCGAATCAGCAACTACAAGAAGTCCTTCCCCCTCCCAACACCCTCCTCCCCCCTTCCCCTCGTTTCACTCCATCGCTGCGAGGGGATGGGAGGGTATCCATGAATCACAGTCAGAGTCTCTCTCCAAAATCAAGCAGACACTTCGCAAGCTCTCTCCCCCTTCCTCCACCTCCCCCTCCTCTTCCTCTTCCTCTTCACCAGAAATATCTCATCTTCCTTTCTACAAGGAGTATACCCCAAAGGGTCTGTCGCCCTCTTCTCCTTCCTCTATCCAACTCACTAAGTCCCTGATCATCAGCGAGCAACATCCTTTATCTGAATCTCTCTCATTCCTCCCCTCCCCCTCCCTCTGCCCCTACCTCATCACATACACCTCGTTCTGCCCCTGTCCCTGTATCTGCCCCTGTCTCTGCCCCTGTCTCTGCCCCTGTCTCTGCCCCTGCCCCAGTCCCAGTCCCTGTCTCTGCCCCTGTCCCTGTCTCTGCCCCAGTCCCTGTCTCTGCCCCAGTCCCAGTCCCAGTCCCTGTCCCTGTCTCTGCCCCAGTCCCTGTCTCTGCCCCAGTCCCAGTCCCAGTCCCTGTCCCTGTCTCTGCCCCAGTCCCTGTCTCTGCCCCTGCCTCTGCCCCTACCTCTGCCCCTACCTCTGCCCCTGCATCTGCCCCTGCATCTGCCCCTGCATCTACCCCTGCATCTGCCCCTGCATCTGCCCCTGCATCTGCCCCTGCATCTGCCCCTGCATCTACCCCTGCATCTGCCCCTGCATCTGCCCCTGCATCTACCCCTGCATCTGCCCCTGCATCTGCCCCTGCATCTGCCCCTGCATCTGCCCCTGCATCTGCCCCTGCATCTGCCCCTGCATCTGCCCCTGCATCTGCCCCTGCATCTGCCCCTGCATCTGCCCCTGCATCTGCCCCTGCATCTGCCCCTGCATCTGCCCCTGCATCTGCCCCTGCATCTGCCCCTGCATCTGCCCCTGCATCTGCCCCTGCATCTGCCCCTGCATCTGCCCCTGCATCTGCCCCTGCATCTGCCCCTGCATCTGCCCCTGCATCTGCCCCTGCATCTGCCCCTGTCTCTGCCCCTGTCTCTGCCCCTGTCTCTGCCCCTGCCCTTCCTCCCTCGTTCCCCCCCGCTTTCCACTCTGGTGCACAGAGTAAACTAGAACAGCTGAAAAGAAGATTAAATCTTGACAATCTAAACAAAAACAAGAGGGCTACAGGAAACGAAGAGGGCGTATCTGCCAACGCAAACACTCCTACACAATCTCTTGTTACTTCCCTCGCCTCTAACCTTATCTCTCCTCCTTCTCCTTCTCCTTCTCTCTTCTTCTTCGTCCTCCCTTTCCTCTCCTGCATCTATTCCCAACTTGAATGGTGTTTCGAATGCCATGGAGGTGAGCCTTACCACCACAAACAACGAGGAGAGAAATCCTGTTGGAGTTCCCTCTACTCTTCCTGCCCTCTCTTCTACCTCTCTTCCCTCTCCCCAAGATTCTATTCCAATTCCTTTCACCCCTGCTTCTCTTGTTCGTGAAAACCCTCCTCCCAACTCTCCTTTCAACCCCTCCACTTCTCCTTCTCGTCTCCCTCTCTTTTGAGGCCCAGGAAGACAGAACATCTCTTTCTCTCTCTCCCTCCACCTCTCCCTCTCCCTCTCTCTCGGTAACTCCCTCAGTAACTCCCTCTGCTCCCCATGTGATGTTTGTAGCTACGCTGGATCTCCCCAGCAGAATCAAGACGATATCCTCTATCGTAGGGAAGTACTCTACACTCCTACGGAGTCATCGTGCACTACTCAGAAGACCTGACGGCGGAGGATGTCAATTCACTGATCGGCGAAGTGGAGAAGTACATTGACAAATTCAATGCACGACAACAGGAGAAGAAAAACGCAATCAGAAAAGAAAACGTGGTGTTCTACGACGGAAAGAGGAAGGTAGATGGATATTCCCTCTCAGCATATAGGCTGGTCTCCACTCCTTCTCTCAATCCCTCCTCGGCTAGCCCCTCCACCGCCTCCTCTGATCCCCCCTCCCTCATCCACATCGTCAACTATGCGCCCAACAAGGAGTCCTCCTCTTCCCCTAAGCGTCGCAACCTTTCGGCCGTGTCTTCTTTCGCTGCCTTTATTGACATGATGATTCTCTCAACGGGTTACGACCTCGTCCTCTCTCCCTACTCATCCTTCTCTGAACATGCTATGACGATCAGAGGAAAGCCATCCGTCTTTGTGAAACACACTGGCACCAACATGGGCCAGCCCAGATCTTTCTTTTACGAACGAGTGCAGGAAGTGAGTCCTCAGTGTTTCCGTACGTTCACTATCCTTCCTCCCTTCGGAAATCCTGGACCCCCCTTCCGCTACGCCAACGACCAGATTCGTCAGTATTCGTGTTATAATAATGATATGTTCATTAACTATTAGTTATTATAAATGTTATGCTCTATACCGTTTTATCATTCTACTTGAGTTTATCACATTTTTACAGTTGTAATTTTCGTGCGAATGTCTGTTGCGTGCGCTTTGTGTTACTCTAATTTTTCTTGTTACATGCATGTATGCATGTATTCTCTCTTTTTCCACTAGATCTGTCAATTGTTTTTACTGTCATACTTTAGCTTGTAACAATTTCTGGAACAACGAAAGTATGTGTTCAGTGAATAAATCAGTGTTTGTATCTTTTTAATGTATAAGCAAGCTGAAGAGCACTGTGTATTGATCACTTTCCCATAATTTAGAGATCTGCCACACAGACATAATTTTTGTTGGTCCTTATTAATTCATTTTATAACCGTATACAAAGTATCAACAATAGGTCCTTATGAGAAATCTAGATGTATTCAACTTAAATAATACATTTTTGGGTATATAATTTTGTGTATAGCCTTAGCATCAAGTAAACCTTGTAATTCTTTCTTCTAGTGTTTTCGCTCACGTTCCAGCCAAAATGATAACATTGATATTTTCAAATCCAATTTATAGCAAGAAAAATCTTACTATGAAAGCAAAGTCCTTCTTTACGTTTTACTACACTTACAGATGAGCGCAGCGGAAGACACTACTCATACCACGCACAGTGATATTCAAATTCAAGTGCGTTTTTCCCCTTACAAAATTCTGCGAACCTCCCCTTGGCTCCTACTACCCCTTCAGTGTGCCTATTTCTCTCGCTCGCTATGGATTATCAGAGTTGCTGAACCAATCTCATTGGAGACTCTAAGCCTCGTTCCTATGAATTCTCGTCAACAACAAATTCCTTCGTACTTCTTTAGATAAATATTTGTTGCAAAATAAGTTGTCTATTGAGTCCGAATTAACACTTGAATATACAGAATCTCTCCCTGCCCCTGAGCAGAGACCCCCTATTCCTCACCCTGACTGGATCAGCAGTGTGGACGGAGCTGCTGGGTTTGGAACAGTAAATGTGGACATTGCTGGTTCGAAGATAAGCAAGGCAAAGGATGCGAAGGAAGTGACTAGCAAGAAAGTGAAGACTTCGTTCATTGTGTCTGGATGTTACGACGGAAACATCAGGCTGTGGGCCAATCCCCACCCTCCCCCTGAAGCAGGGAGATAAGACGGATGCCACCCTCAAGGCTACTCTCCTTGCGACTGGATCTGGCCACGAGGGGCCTGTTAAGGAGGTGAAGGTATTGAAGCCTGTGGGGAGAGACAGAGAAGGGAGTGGAATCGAACGGAGTGTTGATTTCTTCATCCAAGGACAAGACAATCAGAGGGTGGAGGTACTCCTCCTCCGCCTTCTCCCAGTTCTGCACTTTCAAGGGTCACACCGACTCAGTCGACGTCATTGAGCCCCTGCGTGTGGATGCGGAAGGAGAGGGGTCTGTGGGAAGTGTGGTGTCGAAGGTGTTTTCCTCCAAGTTCGCTAGTGGATCTTGGGACAAGACTGTGAAGCTGTGGGATATCTCTTCCTTTGCATCGAACAGCTTCTTCTCTGCTGCCCTGGACGAGCAGGAGTCTTCTTCGAAGCAGAGGAAGAGGAAGGACGGGACGTCTGCTGGAGGAAGAGGGTCAGCTGGAGGAGGTGGATGAAGTCAGCTTCGTGAGGTCTTTGAGGGGCACTCCGACGCCATCACCGGCATCGCGTACCCCCACTCCTCTGCTGTGTACTCCTGTTCTCTTGACCACACCATTCGCCAGTGGGACGCTGAGACCGGAGCTAGCGTGACTACCTGGAAGGAGAAAGCAGCAATCAACTCGATCGACTTCAACGTTGACCTCAACATGATAATTTCAGCTGATCAAGATGGGGCGATGAGGCTCTGGGATGTGAGGAAGAACAACACTGGGGATGTGATCAAGTCCACCTTCAAGGGACACACCGCCTGGGCATCTAAGGCGATGTGGATTCCATCCTACCTCAACAACCCCCACCTCTTCGCCTCTGTGGCGTACGACGGATCTATCAAGGTCTGGGACATTAAATCCATGCGCCCCCTCTACTCCGTTGACATCAAGCACAAGAATCCCTCCTCACTGAGAAGATGCTCGCTCTTGACTGGTACGTACCAGAGGTTGTCGGAGGAGCTGCGGAAGAGGGACAGAAGGACGTGTACCTCTCTCCGGAGGATCCAACACCAGGTCGTTGAGTGCCTTTGGAAAATCATGGCCTAAGTCAGTTCTCTCATACCGCTGCACCCCCATCTTCCGTCCTTCTAGCCCTCCCCCCTCCTTTGTCCTCTTGTTTGATTGAACATTGGTGCTCTATCTACTCGCCTTGCTTCGCCGTCCACTCGCATTGTCTTGTATGTTCTTTAGCCTTAGATCTTTTTTTGTTGTCCGTTGCTTGCGTGCCCCTCCCCTCTCTTTCTCTATCGTTGTTTGTAGTCCCACCCAGTTGTTCCTTATTTATTTTATTTGTATTTATTCGATGGGGCTATTGGTTAATTATTTATTTTTCACGCTATTATTCATAGACAATAAAAGAGAATCACCATGAACCATGATATATGCGCTATTGTTCTTTGTTGTTTATTTCTTCTGCGCACATAGGGATATTCTCTTTTATCTTATATTTTGTATTTTATATTTTATATTGTATATTTTGTTGGTTCCTCGTTGATAAACGTTGAATCGTGTTACTAGTACAGGGTGTTGTTTATGTATATGATTACGAACACTGTGTTATCTCTGGCTTGATAAAATCTCGCTTTTTTTTATATATATAACTCCAGCATGTGAAGCAAGCACATTCTCCTACAATAGGATAGTTTGTGTGCATGAAGATGCCTGTAAAGGCTGAAATGAACGGCAGCAACAGATAAACAAGATAGATGTAGTGGGAAGGGTTATTAAATGATTGGGGTGGGAAATAAAAATGAATAGAAGTAGGAGTATGTAAGTGCGCGTTTGCGGTGGCGCAAGTCGCTAAGCGAGGTGTGAAACGGTGTATACACATACGTATATCGAATCGCACAGCCTCTAATCAAAGAACAAACGCTTGCTTTAGTTGAACGGGAGTTAAATGATGGAGACGGAAACTGTTCGATTGCGTAGTGTCCAAAGAGTGAAGTTGTATCGATAACATATCACACATGCATGCGAGGATACAATGGACCTGGATGCGCCATCGTGCATCGTGCATGTGCACAGCACCTCGGTAGCATACAGACAGATAGGTGAACCACTGTGACATACAGAGGCATACAGAGATACAGAAGTATACAGAGGCTTGCATAAGCTCATAGGGGCTTACAGGGGCTTACAGAAGCAGATACTGGCATCGAGTGCTTTAACATTTAAAATCAAGATGCAGCAAAGAGAATCAAAAACAGAGTCAGAGGCAGAGTCAGAGAGAGAGGCAGAGACAGATACAGAGGCAGAGGCAGATACAGATACAGAGGCAGAGACAAATCAAGAAAGAAGGGGAAATAAGGAAAGAACGCTGGGAAATTAATGTAAGGAATGCTTCTGTGATAATAGTATGAGAAAAGCGAGTAGATGCATTTGTAGATGAGTAAAGGAGGAAAAGATACACACAAAAAAAAAAAGAAAGAGAAAGAAAAGAAGAAAAAAAAAAGAGAAAGAAAGAGGAAAAGAAAGAAAGAAAAAAGAGAAAAAGGAGAAAGGAGAAAGAATGAGAGAGGAGAAAGATGCAGTCGCCATGAAAACAAGGAACTTGGTCGGGAGCAGTGTGCGGACCACGTAAGCAACGCTGGGTTCGGACGAGGAAAGGTATCTAGGCTCGATGGAAAAATGCAACGCGGAGAAGGGAAACGCGGGCGGATGGAGGGAGGGAGGAGGGAAAGAAGAGAGGGGAAGATGAAAGAGGGGAAGGAGAGAGCAACAGAGGCGAGGGAAAGAACAAAAAACAGAGCTAGAAGAGTGAAGCGGTAGAAAGGGAAAGTACGACGAAAGGGAGTGGGCGAGGGAAGAGAAGGAGGAGGAAGGAGAGAGAAGGAGAGTTCCGAGAGGACTGGTCGGAGAAAGACGAGGTAGGTCTTCTATGAGGAGAGTACGAGTGAGAGTGAGGGTGGGAGTGAGAGTGGGTTGTGGGACCGAAAGAAGAGGAGGAAGAGGAGGAAGAGGAGGAATATCTGCTCTTCGCAGAATGAGAAGAGAGAGGATAGGAATGTTTGATCAGTGAAGAAAGACCGCCCCCAGTCCTTGTCCTTGTCCTCTCACACCCTCTCCACCTTCTCCCTCTCGCTCTCCTTCCGCCTCGATTAACGCCATTCGGTTCTTCCTCTTCTCCAGCCGAGTGTTCCTCTTCGTATGCACCCCCTCCTCATCCTCACGCAGTCCTCCCTCCCCTTTGCCCATCCCACTACAGCTTTTTTCCCACTCCGAAGCGGAAGGGGGAGTAAGAGGGTCCGCAGGGGAAGAGCAGATCCGGGATGATTAGGGGGTCTTCTTCCATCATCATTCTTACCTCTCTCAACCTAGTCTCCCTCGCCCTCCTCGCTCTCTCCTTCTCAGTGACCCTCGCTTTCTCCTCTTTCTCCCTCTGCGTCTCTTCCTCTCCCTCTCGCCTCACCCCTAAAGGAGAATGGCGGGGGAAGGGGGGAGGAGACATCGAGTGGTATGGGGGAGGAAAGGAAGATAGCGACGAAGAAGAAGAAAGAGAAGAGAGGTGGTGGGGAGAGTCTCTGGGGACTGGGGAGGATGAGTGAGAAGGAAGAGGGGATAGAAGGGTATGAGAAAGACTCATGCCTCTTTTCCCTTCCTCGCATGGATTTAGATTGGAGGGGAGGGGTGGGGAGAGGGAGAAGAAGGGGAAGGAGAGGGAGAGGAAGAAAATGGCAGCTGCTGAAGAGAGGGAAGATCCTGGCCGATACCCATAGAGGAAGGAGAGGGAGAGCCCGTTGCAAAGGGCGAAAAAAGGCGCACGGTCTCTTGCTCTTTCCCCAAACATTTCTCTCTCCCTTCCCCCTGCCCTGCCCTTTCTCTCTCTTTCCCTCTCCCTTTCCCTCTCCCTTTCCCTCTCCCTCTCCCTCTCTCTTTCTCTTTCCGTCCCCGTTCTCTTTCCCCATCCCCCATACTCCCTATATGCATCGTTCTTCCTAGTACTCGTCAACCTCTGGAACACTTCGTTTCTCTGCCTCTCCCTTTCCCTCTCCCCCCCCCCCCCCCCCCCCCCCCCCCCCCCCTCTCCTTCCCCTCCACGCCGTCCCCGTCCCTCCTTCGCAATCTTCATCCTCCGCTTGCCTCTTTCTCTGCTTCAAAATCCCTTTTATGCAGCTCCCCTCCAACTCTCCTAAATTCATTTCCACCATTGAGTCCATATCTAGATCAACCACCTCCACCCCCGCCCTCTTCTTTTCTGCCTCCACTCCAAAAATATCTTTCTCGTGCGAGAGATATTTTTTTTCTGCTCGCTCTCGTCCCTGATCCTTACCCGCTCTCCTGCTAACCTCTTCTTCTCTTCCGCCATCATTTTGATCCTCTCCTCCTCCTTCTTCGTTCTTTCCAGGACTTCCCTGTCCATGTACTTGTGCGCCCTCTCAGCCCTCTCTGCTGCCCTCCTCTTCTGCTCTGTTATGAGCTCAGTCCTCGCCCTCTTCAGCAGCATCTTCTTTCCTCTGCTCCTCCTTCTGCTCCCTCATCCTCTGCACGTATTCTCCCCTTCTTCTTCTCCAGCCTCTCCTGCCTCTGTCTCTCGATCTCTTCTGTACCCTCTCTGTTGCTAGTCCCATCTTGGCCTCGACCCCCCTCTTCCTCCTCTCCTCACTTGTTTTTTCTCTCCTCTCACTCTTCAGTTCGTTCAATCTCTCCTCATGTTTCCTTTCCTTTTCCGAAAGCAGCACCTTCAGCTCTTCCCTCTCCCTCTCCCTCTGGTTCTTGGGCTTCCTCCACTCTCCTCCAGTGCTCTCTTTCCTTCTTCCTCGCCTCCTCTGCCGCCGCCTTCTTCTCCTCCTCCATCCTCTTCCTTTGGTTCTCTACTACTTCCTCCTTTTTTCTCATCTCCACCAGCCTCCTCTCCTTCTCTTCTTGTTGGACTGAGAGGATCTCCCTTTGCCTCTCCGCTGCCTTCATTTGTTGCCTGAGCAAGGCCTCCTTTGCCTTCTTCTTCTGCTCCTCCTTCTCCCTCTCCCTCTCCTCTTCCAATGCTGTTAACGCTTTCACCTTCTCTTCTGCAGCCCTCCTGATCTCATCTTGCTTTTGAGCAACTACTTCAATTCTCTTCTTCCGTTCCTCCTCCTGCCTCTTCCTCCTCTCCCTGATCTCCCTCTCCTCTTTCTCTCTCTCCCTCTTCTTCTTTTTTCCATCAGTACGTCAAATACCTCCCTCTCCCTCTCCTTCACATGTGAGTTTATTTCTTTTCCATTTACCAATCGATCCGTGTTCCTCCTCTTTCCGTCCCTGCTTCCCTCTCCATCTCCCTCTCTCCCGTCGTCGTACTCCGCCCCATGCCCTCTCCCTCCGCTTCCTCTGCCAGTTGCACTCTGTCCCACCTTCTCGCCCCCCTCTGTTTTTTCAAGCGAAGACACTGACCGAGAAAGAGGAAGAGTCGATAACAGTCCGTTCAAATTCAGATTCTCTAGGTCTCCCTTGATGTCTTTAGAGTTCTCCAATCTCTTCCTCAGGTCTTCCAGCTCCTTTGCCTTCGTCTCCTCCTCCACTTTCTGCTTCAATTCGCTCAGCACTCTCTTCTCCTTCCTCTGCAACTCCATGCGCTCCTCCTCTAACTGGAGAGTCGTGTACTCCTCCATCTTCTCCATCACTGAGGATTTACCACTCTATGTGAAATACAAAAGGTGATGTGAGGGTACGGAAGAGAAAGGGAGAGAGGGAAGGAAGAAAGAGACGAGAAGGAAGGAGCGTATGTCGGAAGCGGAAGTACACAAAGAAAACGCATGTGAGTCAAATATGTATATGTGCATAAAATAAGTGCGTGGTGTGTTAAAACACGAAGTGCAGTGGGTGAGGGCCATTACTCACCTTCACCGCCTCTCTTTCGTAAAAAGCATGAGGAATAGCAGCGTACTCTGCTGACAACTTGGAGTAAATCTCTGTTAGCAGCGACAGGCAATGAGTGCAAAGGCAAGCAATGCAGGTGTGTGATCGATATAAAATTAGTCATGTATTGTGTGTGTATACTGTGGAACAGTCATGTATGTAAAAAGGTTTTGCAACATTGAACTCATGAAGCAATTGAATGTGCACACAGTACAGTAGAAGTGCAGTTTCATTGAGAGGAGGCACTTACGTCGCAGGGAGTTGTTATGCGTTTCAACCAGCGAGGCAAGGATTTCTTTTCCGTATCCTTTATACTTTGGAAGGCTTCTATAATATCCCTCATCTCGTATTATCAGGTCTTGGGGGTTTAGACCACATCTCTGCATAGCCTCCTTAGACCGAGGAGAAAATGAAGCTAGAGGAACATTGTCTGTCAAGTTTTCAATGTCATCTTTCCGTGTTAAGGAAATAGACCCAGGCATTATTCAACGAAAAAAAACGATTTGTATATATATCTTGCGTGGGTGCATTTACTCAATAGTATTAATAAGAATCGAAACCGCCTAACAGGTTTTCTCAAATTGAATGTTTCCGTTTTTTTCCTCTGAGCTAGCCAGCGCACAGTTCTTCATCATTAATCGTAAACACCAGCGTATGATAAGTCAATAGCATATCCCAATAAAAAGCTGTGAGCATGTTGTGAACAAGACAGAACAACAATGCTGTGTGCGGTGACACTTACCAAGAGATGTTCAGATTTTTTTCCCTCCCATTTTTCTTAGAAGAAACTAGATTAGAACCATTCCAGAACTCTTTTTTTATTTACAAAATACATATATAAATAGTATATACCGAAAAAGGAAGGAGCATATGAGATTATTATCCCGGGCCTCCTCTTATCGTATTTTGTGCTGCTGAGGTTTATCTGTTTTTATTGCTCTACTCTCACCGTCATGAAATAGTGAGACACATCGAATCGTTCCAAGCTCTACTCTGTTGGAACATTCGCAGAGTGCATCTTCTCCCAGAGGAGTTGTCGGACAGAATTTTTTCAAGCAGTGAAAAGGATTTCGGAGTGGACACCTCCATCTCGTATAAAATTAGAGCCCTCCTCTAGTGATGACAAGAATGAGATTTCAGAAGATGAAAAAGCAAGAGAGATTAGTGGAAGGGCAAAGGAGTTCCGAAAAAACTCTTGCATATCCCCGATTTAACACTTAAGCCAGCGAACTCTACGTTAGCATATCCTTTGGATATCGCATGGTTTGCTCCGATCTTTAGTTCTGGGGGGTATTGTAGTGAGGCTCACTCATATCTCTTCTCTCTCAATAGAGATCCTCGCTTGAACGTCATCGCCAGACACCATGCAGACAACTTCAACTACCAGTTCATTGAAGGTATGGTATATTCCCTTCTGCTTCTGCATTTGAAGTGTTAGTATTCGCGTGTACAACTGTGGTTGCGGATGTTATCGCCTATTTCGGGCGCATGTCTTTGATTCCGATTCCACTTTTCTTTGTGCCTGCTGCTACCTCTGCTTGTTTGCTATTATGAACATTACCTTTCTGTCAGGTTGCTCACACTCTTCTCGCTTTCACTTTCATTATTGCCACTTCATGCTGTGCTACTCCCACCCCGCCTTTCCTCCTCTACTACGCGCAGGTCTTCCTCGTCATAAACTCGAGACCCTTCGTGCGCTCTCTCAGAAACCCTTGAGGAACGCCAGTCGAAATGGAGTGGTGAGGAAGAGTTAATTATATACGTATATGCATTTGGATTGGCGTCTAGTTTGCGCGATGCGCCGTCCTTAGTTGTGTGGATGCTCTTCTCTTTTCTTCTCTTCTTCTTTCTTTTCTTTTCTTTTCTTTCTCTCTCTCTTCTTCTACTCTTCTCTCTACTCTTCTCTTCTACTCGTCTGCTCTTCTTCTCTTCTGTTCTTCTTTCATGTCACCACCCCTCGCCTTTTATTCTATATCTGGTTGTCTTCTTTCGTGTTCGGGTCTTTGATATTTCTGCTGCATTGCGGTTGGCATCCCTTAGCTTCCTCCTTCTCTGTTTCTCTTCTTAAGCTATACACACTCCTTTTCCCTCCATCTACGTCCCCTTTGCTCCTGCTTCCTCCGCCCCTGCGTTGCCTTACTAGACGGTGTGTCATAGTGAACCCGGTGCTTGGTCTCCCTCTCTTTATAGGACATATCCATGCCCTTCCGAAAGGGAACTACAGAGGTAGGGCTCGTACTCTCACTCCGTAGATACTTTGTTCGAATGCTACTTGAACTCCTTCTATCCCGCATTTGTTCTGCTTCAATAGACCTATGTTTTTCCGTCCTTCGTTCTTAATATCGCCCTTTTTCCGCTCTCATGTTTTCTTTCCCTCTCCCTTTCCTCCATCGCACCTCCCCCACACACACACATTCTCTTACCTTCCCTCCTTCCTCTCCCCCCTCCCCTCTCACCATATTTCCTGCCCTTTTTTCTCCCCTTCCTCTGCCCCCGTCTCCCTGCCCCCCTCTCCTAAGCTGGTGGAATCGTAATAGGCCGGACTATGTTCGAAACAGATCGCCTACTCCTCTGGGTGGAAAGACAGGCTGAACAGGATGGACGCGGTGTTGGTTCCGTCAGCCTTCAACCCCGCACGCTCATCGAAGGCGGTGTCATTCCATCTAAGCTCTTCGTTCTTCATGAGAGCGTTGACGTGGAGTTATTTAACCCACACGCTGTCACACACAAGTTCAAATTTCCAGGTAATAGATGATGCGTAGACACTTGCACCACCTATGTAGATACTTCATGCGTGTGCTTGTGGGTAGTACGTATGCCTGTGTTTGGCGTGTACGTTAGTATGCGGTGGTGGGTGGAAAGCACTAGATCTGTCGATGCTGTTATTGTTTGTTATCTTTGTCCTCTGTTTCCGCTTATTAGCTTCACTTTGAATTGTGTGTGCTCGCTCCTGTGTTCTCCATCCTCTCATGTGCACTGCTAGGAGAGAGAGACGGGGAAACCAAGTTCCTCTCTGTGTTCAAGTGGGAGGAGAGGAAAGGGTGGAAGCTTCTGATAGAGTCCTACCTCCGCTCCTTCACAAAGCATGACAACGTAAGCCATAACGTATCCCAAGTGCATGCATTCAAATGATCGTGTTTGTCAACTTTCTACCTCTTCGCTCCATCTACTCGTTCATGTTTCTTTGTTCCACTTATGAGTACCCCAAGAGAATTCAAGTGCATCTTGTGGGTTTTTTAAGGAACAGATGCAGATACGATCAATCGACTATGGAGAGTGTAGAGATGTTAATGTACTGTGTTGATATATCGTGGTTTCCTAACGACTCCCTTTCCCTCTTTGTTTCCCTCCTCTGTGTCTTTCTCTACAGGTCTGTCTTTACATTCTCACAAGCTCTCAGGGATCCCCCGGAAGACCTAGATGAGATAGTGGAGGAATTCATAGAGGAACTAATGGAAAAGCAAAGGGAAGAGATAGAGAACATACAGAGAAAGGGCAAGAAAGAAAAAGCAAGCGATAAGAATGGAAAAAACTCCACTGCTAGCTCTTTCCCCAACCCCTTTCTCTCCTCTGCCAAACTAGACTTGAAGGGAGATGAGCGCAGAGTGTTAGTCGAAACGAACCACTCGATTCCTTTGTTTTCCCCCCGGTCCCTCCCCCTCCTCTTGCCCTTCCTCCTTCTCCCCCTGCGCAGACCCATCTCTTTCATTAGATTACGGAGCCAACTCGGTGAACGATATTCCCCTGTCCCTACCCTACCCCTCCGCCCTCGCTCTCTCCCCCGCATCCAGATAATCTCCCGTCACGTGGGAGAAGAGGAGATGCCCTCTCTTTACGCCTCGTCATCTGCGTTCGTTCTTCCCACGAAGGGAGAGGGGTGGGGCAGGCCTATTGTCGAGGCGATGGCATCCAGTGTGCCTGTGATAGTAAGCAACTACTCAGGAATCACAGAATACATTACAGGTAAGAGGGAGAGCATAACGTAGCGAGGGAATGGGTCTTGGGCGCAGTCATCGAGGGAGATCGAGTGGGAGAGAATCATTAGGCAACGCGTGTACGAGTGTACATTTGTGAATACGAACGTGAGTGCATGGGGAATGGGCGCATGGCGTGCAGAATGTGTATGTCTGTCGCTAACTAGTGTTGTTGTTGTTCGATCTCATATGTTCCACCATATCATTCGTATGACCGACGCTTCTGTCGTCCTCGGCCTCCCCTTCTTGTCTTCCTCGTGTTCGTTCCTTTCCCTCCCTGTACTTTCCATCTTTCTCTACACAACCGCGTCTCCCACTCCGCAGAGTCAAACTCGTTTCCGATCTCAGTGCCCTCTACGGAGGAGGTGGGGGAGGGCGCATTTCGAGGACATCGGTGGGGCAAACCCAGTCTCCTTCACCTGTTCAACTATTGCTCCACGTTTTTTTCCATCCCTCCATTGCTAGCGACGTCGGCAGAAACGGTCGCAGAGACATGGTCGAAAAGTATTGCCCTGGTAAGACTTGGAACTCTTCTCGTTGATGGGTTGTTGTGTATGTTTTTCGAGTAACCTTCACACGTGCACACCTCCTTCGTTCTATCTTTCTTCTTCATTCTTTCTTTCTTATATGCTATGCATTGTCTGATGTCACTTATTTGGCAACAGCTCTTCATTTTTTCACGCTCTAACTTAGTTCATGATTGCACATCATGTAGATTGTGTGGCCAAAGACTTAGCAGATTTGGTGCTGAGGTTGTTCGAAGAGCATAAGAAGAGGGAAGGTCAAGGAAGGCCCAACTGCAAAAGACAAGCACAACGAGTTTTCGGACAGAAGAGGCAACGAAAAGAAGCCAAAAAACAGCAGACGGTGCAAAAAATTAAGACCGAACAAGCTCTAAAGCATGAACTGTAATAATTGGCATTGTACAGTTTTGGAGATGTACAGATTTATTTTATTAGACAAAGTAGTTTCACGTTGCGCTATGGTTTCTATGCAGTGTTACTGTTTTTTGCTCAGTGCTGAAAAAAACAAGCAATAAAAAACACAACATATACATATAGCATCCATAAATATGTATGCGTGGATTCTGGGAGAGTAAAGAACTAGAGTGAAAACAGATGGCGTACGCAATTGAAGTGTTTTGTAGTTCTATATTGTAACTTAAAGCGCCAGTGAGATACATAAAACGCAAGGATGTACAGTTGTAGAGCAGGCATGTATAATGTAGAAACGCCTGTTTGGTGCTAACAAACACTCGGCAAAAACACTCACTGATGAGTCGTGGAGCAGTGTGTTTTTGGGTGTTTCGCAATCTCCAGTCAAAATGAGACCAGACATCAACAAATATCTTAGATCATATGAAACACAGCAAAATGACTCAAAATAATCTTTTTCTTAGTACATATGTATTTTTTTTCTTCCCAGATGGAGTACATACTGTGTTCTGTCGATTTGATTTTGTATTGGCATTGGCTGCTGTTTTTTTTTCTGCGATGAATCGTTAGGCTTACGCACTCTACAGCTGTGTCTATTCATGGAATTAGATGGAAATATGAAGCAGGCTGAACAGACAAGCACTGAACTGGAATGGAATTGGATCAGGAGCGTCTAATCACGAGGATAGACTACATTCTTCTCATTTGTAACTTTGTTTCTCTTGCTTTTGTGTTTGTTTGTCGTGTTTTGTTCATGGTCTTACAAGAGCACGCTCTCTTTTTTTTTCACTTGTATTCTGTGCGTTGTATGCAATTGCTTCGCGTTCTAGTTGATCCGGTGCGCATATCCCGGTCATCTGTATAAGTCAATCCTTTGCTGAACTTAGCTAGTGAGAATGAAGCTTGGCTAACCGAATAGCGATTGATGTCTAACTTTTACAAAGAAGAAGAAGTCGACGAAGGATCACGAAGAGCATCCGAAGTTCAAGTACACCTCCTACACCGATGAACAGGAGTCCGATGCCCGATCTTTGCCGACATCGGATTCCCTATCTTTGGCGCTAAGTGGATGCCAAACGGGAGTATCTTGATCGGGGGAGGAGGAGGAACTAAGGTAAGCGTTGGCGTAGAAAGAAGAGTGTTCGCGTCTTGTTTTTCTCCCTTCGCTCTTTCAAATGCCTCTCGAAGCAGGAGAGAGTACATGCGTGTGGTTGAGCAATCTTCCGCTCGATATTGAGATAGTCTTAGAGATGTACGTGTTGATTGTGGATGTACTGTGTTGACCTTGTTCTGTTTGTATGTCCATTTTCATGTTTTAGGGTACTTGGTGAGTAAGCGCGATTGTGAGCGCTAACTGTATAGACAGAGATGACTACTTGAACAAGGACAATCCACACGTCTTCTCCCTCCGCCTCCCTAGCTCCCGCACTCCTTTTGGTTCGATGAAGAAACCTGAGTTGCATGCAGTAGGAGAAATCAACACAAACGATCAGGTCAGCAGAATTAACCTCTAGTTGGAGGCCACGTTGAAAATAACCCTAAATGAAGATAACATTATCAAGAACAATTGCATCACGTGAATCCTTCTTTTTCTATCTCTTTCTCTCTTTTTGTGCACGTCTTTATGAGTATGTGTGCGTGTTTAATGTGTACGTGTGTATGTGAATGTGCGTGTGTGTATAAATACAGATTCCTGGTTCGGTGGATGGCCTGTCCCCTTCTGGAAGGTTCCTGGCAGTGAGCGTGAATGGTTACGTCATTGTGTTTAGGGTGAAGTATGTAGGAGAAGGTGTGGGGGAGGGCACAGAGGACGGGGGACAGGGAAGAAAAGGCAGATGAAGAAGAAGAAGACGTAGATGGAGAGGGCAGGGAAGGGAAAGAACTGGGGCTGAGGCATAGGAAGAGACAGGAGGAGAGGAAGGAAGGAGAAAGGGAAGACGAGGCAGTCGGAAGAGGGAAGGGGAGGAAAGCGGGGGGTGAGAGGCCTAGGAGAGCAGGGGGAAGAGGAGGAGGAAGAGGAGGAAGAGGAAGAGGGAGATGACGACTTTACTCTTCGTCTGTTCGGAGTAGCTGGTGCGAGAGAAAGGAAACGAGGAGCGCAGAGAGAGAGGGAAAGGAGAGGGAGAGGGAGAGCAGGGAGGACAAGGAAGTGGAGCGAAGGGAGGAGGAAGGGGAAGGGGAATGGGAGTGTGCAGATGGAGGGGTGAGCAAGGACCGCATTCACTTGTTTCGCCTGTTCCAGTTCGTAGCCGACAGAGCCAAGAAAGACCCCTTCGTGGTAGGAACAGCATGGCTTTTATTTCTATATGCTTGGACTCCAAGAACCCAATCGCTTTTAATCTGATGCGATCGCTTCGTCCCCTCTAATCCATGTGTAATACGTATCCCTGTCACTCTTCTCTGTGTGTTTGCATCACCCGTTTCTATTTTTCTCCTTTGCCTTCCTACATTCCCATACTTTTCACTCCCTTATCCCCATATATTTCCCTTCTCCCTCTCTTTCTCTCTCCCTTTTCTCCCCCTTCTTGCCTTTCCCTTCCTTCCTTTTTCCTCCTTCTCCTTCCCCCTTTTGCCCCTTCCCCTCCACCCCTCCGCTCCCTCCCTCCTTCCCTTCTTCCTTCTTCCCCTGTCTCTGTGTATATGCATTCGGATAGTCCTGTGTTCGCTGGTCCTCCGATGAAAAAAACCTAATTACTGGTGGGAATGAGGGCTCGATCAGAGCATTTTACGTTCACCAAGCGATCTACTCCTCCCTCTCTTCCCTCTCCTCCCCCTCTCACACACTCAACGGGTTTTCCTCCTCCTCCCTCTCCTCACTCTCCTCCCTCCCTCTCATCCTCTTTCGTTTCTCGCTACTCCTTCCAAGACAGTGAAGACTAGACAGACACTTCTCTCTTCCCTCTCCTCCTCCTCCTCCTCTCTCTCTCCCTCTCCCTCTCCCTCTTCCTCTTCCTCTTCCTCTTCTCACCCCTCCCACTCGTCTCCCTTTGACTGTGACTCTCTTGACCCTCGACCTCCCCTACGTCCTCGTGGGAAGAGTTGGAGGAGCAGTGCAAGACATGGACGTCATCTACCGGCACTTAGCATCCTCCTCCTTCTCCTCCGCTTCCTCCGCCTCCACACACTCTTCCTCTTCCTCTTCCTCTTCCTCCTCCTCTTCTTCTCTTCTGGATGTGTTATGTTTAGACCAGAAAGAGAAGGGGTTAGTCGACGGCACAGTATTAGTCTGCGACGACCACTCGGGATGTCTCTCCGTGTTTTCCTCTCCCTTCCTCATCGATCGTAAGAAACACTGCTAGAAAGCACTCTTCGTGGAGGAGGATAGCGGAGGAGCAGATCAAGTACAGCGAGGCGAAAGGAGAGGGAAAGGGAGAGGGAGAGCAAGACGAAGAGGGAAGAGGGGGCAAAGGGAGAAGGGGGGCTGAAGGGGAAGACGAAGACATCATGGTGAAGTTGATGAGAGAGTCGGAGGAGAGGAAGAGGAGGGAGAAGAGGGAGGCCGAAATCAACTCCAGTATCCCCTCTTTCTCTTCTTCCCCTATCGCCACGTACCCTCTCTGCCTCCCTCTCCGCCTCCTCCTCCTCCTCCTCCTCCTCCTCTGCCCCCCCTCGTTCTTCCCTCTCGGAGGTCCTGGCATCAGAAGTGTTCGTGCCATCCCTCTCATGTCTCTCTTCTCTTCCTCTCCTCCTCCTCCTCCTCCTCCTCCTCCTCCTCCTCTTCTCACTCTGTCCCCTCGGCCCTTTCGTCTCTTTCACTCCTCGTCCCTCCCTCTTCTCTCTCTTTCTTGAAAAAAAAAACTGATGAAGGAGATGTGGGAGAAGGAGAAGAGGGAGCAGGCGAGAGGGGGCAGGAAGAGGAGAAGAGATAGAAAGGGAAGGAGAGGGGGAAGAGGAGGATGGAGTGAATGTCCGTGGATTGTTTAGTTTGGAGAGAGCAAGCATCGTTGTATGTCTCTCTTCTTCTCCTCCCTCATCCTCTCTCACCCTCTCTCCCGCTCTGCCCTCTTCTTCTTCCCATTCTCTCCCCTCCTCCTCTTCCTCTAAGAGCACGTCTTCTAGTGCGTCGTTCCTCTTTGTCCTCCTATATTGTCCCTTTTCAGGCATTGTCTCCTCTCCCCTCTCCCTCTCCTCTCCCCTTTCCCTCTCCTCTCCCTCTCCCCTCCTCTCTCTCCTCCCCCTTCTCCCTCCCTTCCTCCCCCTCCTCCCTCTCCTCCTCTTCTTCTTTTTCTTTTTCTTCTTTCGTTGCAGCCTCCTCTTTTCCTTCTCAATTTGAGGGTTTGGTCCCCCCCCAAGTCTCGTTGTTATCGTGTATTCAGATAGATAAAGAGTTTCCCTCCAAAATGTCGGTTTCTCCCTCCCTTCTGTCTGTGGCGTGTGCCACCGCCTCTAGCTTGTACTGTTTCCACTGGTCGAGATCTTTCCTTCTCTCTCTTCACTCGCTCCTCCTCCAACAACATAAATATCTGACGCAGGATAAATATCTATCATCTCCTTCAGCCCTCCCCCTGCTATCTTTTGTTTTCCACCCGTCCTCCTCCCCCTCTCTCCCTCCTTCCTGTTCCTCATAGATAAATCATGCACCGAAGAACTCAAGAAACACACACATGCCATTTCTTCACTTGCTTCTATCTCTTCCCTCTCACCCGCTCCCTCTTCCCCCCTCTTTTCCCCACCCCCTCTTCCTCCTCTTCCTCTTCCTCTTCTTCTTCCTCTTCCTCCTCCCTTCCCTCCTTCTTCTTCTCCTCCGCTGACTCCACCTCCAAGAGAGAAGTGATAAGAGATGTTGTTTCTGTCATTGCGAGCACAGCGGAGCGAGTGAGAGTGAGCTGAGGAAGAGGCAGAGGACAGAGAAGGAAGGAAGCAATGGAAAGGAGAGAAGGAAAGAGAACAGAGAGTGAAAATCCAGAAGACCCTGATGGTACTTCTAGTCTCTCTTCTCTCTCATCTCCCTCCCCTCTCCCTCCTCTCCCCTTTCATCTCCCCTCACTCTCTCTTTCCTCTCTCCCTCCTGTACGTCCTTCTCTCCCCCACTCCTCCTCCCTCCTCCTCCTTCTTCTTCAGTAAATTACTTGTGCCCCTCTCCGTCCCCCTTATCCTCCTCTTCCTCATCCTCCTCTCTTTCCTCCTCTTCCTCATCCTCTTCTTCGACTGGACCCTCTCCCCCCTCTCCCTTTCCTCCTTCCGCACCCTTTCCATCTGCGTACATCTCCTGTACTGCGTTGGGTTCTTGCTCAGAGAAAGAGTCGGGGAAGTGGAGGGGGAAGAACGGGTGAAAGATAAACGACTGGGTGAGAAGACGTCAGTTCCTGAGGAAAGCGGAGTAGAGGGGGGAGAGAGAGAGAAGGAGAAGGAGAAGGAGAAGGAGAAGGAAGAGAGAGAGAAGAGAAAGTTGTTCGGACTGTTAGAACGAGAGATAGTTTCCTTCGGTTCTTCCTCATTCGCGCCCCTCTTCTCCCACTCCCACTCGCTCTCCATCTCCCTCTCCTTGCCTTCCTCCCTCCTCCTCCTCCCCCTTCCCCTGCTCATTCCCTCTCTGTTCTCCCCCTCCGCCCTCTCTCTCTCTCGTCCAAACTAAAATGTATCGCTCTCGCTTGCACCGACCTCTCCTTCTCCCCTGACTCCTCGCTTCTCGTCGGAGGCACCGCCGATAGAGCCATTCTCTTTCTCTCAGCCAAGGTAACGCTCTCGCCCATCACCCACACTGGCAGACATGCAGACATATACACTTACACTTACACTTATACGTACACATGCGCCATCACGCACATCTTCATACCCTCGTTTATTTATGTCTTTTATTTGTTTCTGTTTTTTATTGGTTTCTTTTAGTTTGCGTTCTTTTCGTTGTTTCACTTTCCTTCCCCTCTCTCTTCTTCCGCTTCCTTATTCATTCCCTTTCCTCCCTTTCCCCCCCTTTTCCTCCTCTTTCCTAACCAAAATAACCCCGTGCCCTCTCTATCTGCTCACTCATACTCCCTTTGTTTTCACAGCCCCCCGTGAAGAAGTCTTGCTCTCCCTGTAGATGCGTCTCTTCCTGCTGTTTCAACTCGGCCTATTATTGCTGCTGCTGCCCTCTCCTCAAGGCCCTCTTCTCTCCCACTTCCCTAAGGTTTCTAGCAAACCTTTTAGCAGTCATCTTCATCTTCCTCTTCATTCAAGCGTACTCGAAACAGCTGTAGTGCTCGAATGCAAGGGATAGATACAGTTGATATTTCTTTTCACTCAATCCACGATGTATTGATTTTTGAGGTCGACAAATGCGGTCTCGCGTCGTCGGATGAGTTTATCTTTGAAACAACACCAACAACAATAACAACAACAACCATAATAACAACGAAAACAACAATAATAACACTTTTGCATGGGCGCATGTATGTATGAGGGCATGTATGTATACACCTCCGCTACACCTCAGCTATACCATCGCTACACCTCCGCTACACCTCCGCTACACTTCCACTACTACTCCACTACTACTCCACTAGATGTGTAGGCATGCTCCGTATACGTGCAGTGTGTCGTGCTCTGTTTTACTTGTTTTCTTTATCGACTTGTCGGTCGATCTCTCGTCTCTCCGATCGTGTTGGTCCTTTTTCACTTTGTCTATTACTCAGTTCTTCCTCTCCTTTTCAACTCTTCTCTTCTCTTCGTCTCTTTGTTGAACCTCCCATGTACTCTCTCCATTTGTCTTTTTTCCCTTCTCTCTTTTGTTATCTTATCTTCCTTTCTCTTCCTTTCTCTTCCTTTCTCTTCCTTTCTCTTCCTTTCTCTTCCTTTCTCTTCCTTTCTCTTCCTTTCTCTTCCTTTCTCTTCCTTTCTCTCTCTCCTTTTCTCTCCGTTGTTGTGTTCTTATTTGCTTTATTTTGCATTGTATTGAGCTGCATGGTCGTTTCTGTCTTGTATAAAAAAATCTACCCCATTCGCAATTTGATCACAGTGAACCCTGCCTCTAAACTTTTCAACTTGATTAAAATTAAATCTCTCCCTGGCCTTGGTCTCCTCCCTTCTCTCCTTTTCCACGTTGCGGTCTACGAACTGAACAGAAGTCAATGAGACTCGTGATCGGACCCCATACCAACAACTGGAGAGATGTACACTATGCACGATATGTACAATACGTACATTATTTTACGTGTGTGTGAATGTTTAGTGTATGTGAGGAGGTATGTTTGCGTGTTCGTTGGAGACAAGGGAGAGGAAAGGAGAAGGAAAGGAGAAGGAAGGGAAAGGTAAGGAGAAGAGAAGGGAAGGGAAGGGAATGGAATGTAGAGAAAACAGAATAGAAGACTAGAAATGCAAAAACATACGCAAAAGAGATTAACTTCTTTTAATGTGATGAAGGAGAGTGAAACTAAACGAAACGAAATGAAGTAAAGCAAAGTCAATAAAGCAAGAAACAAAGCAAAACATTAAACGTAAAACAAAAAACAAACAAAAAACAAACAAATAAACACAATACAAAGAAAACTAAAGCAAAACGAAGCATAACAAAACATAACACAACTACACCAAAGGAGACTAAACTAATTAATAAGTTAATCTAAATAAAGTATACATGAAACAAAACAAAACAAAACAAAACAAAACAACTACACGTATACCAAATGAAATTCTAAGCATAGCAATCAAGTAAAGTGGTGTACGATGTAGGAGAAGGAAATATGAGTAGTAAAAAGAGATAAAAAAAATAAAAAGAGATAAAAAAAGAATGACTGAGATAATAAAATAAAAGGAGAGAAATGCAAAAGGGAGAAGAGGAGGGGAGGGGAGGAAGGGGAGGGAGAGGGGGAGGACGGAGAGGAAGGGGAGGGAAGGGGAGGGAAGGGGAGGGAGGAGAAGATGGGGAGAGAAAAAAGACTGGAGAGAGGGAACGAAGAGAATCGGGAAAGAAGAGAGTGCGGGACAGAAGGATAGGGAAAGAAGGGGAGAAGGAAGGAAGGAAGGGGAGCGAGAAGGAAGGAAGGGAGGGAGAAGGAAGGAAGGGGAGGGAGAAGGAAGGAAGGGGAGGGAGAAGAAAGGAAGAGAGGAGAAACGAAATAAAGCATGGGGAGAGAGGGGAGTAGGGAAAAAGAGACCAGGAAGATAGGAAAGGAAGAGAAGGAGGAAGAGGGGAAGAGGGGAAGAGGGGAGGAGGGGAGGGTAGAGGAGGGAGAGGTGGAGGAGGGGAGGAGGGGGCAAAGTGATCAATTAGCTCGTGTGTGTTTGTTTATTCGTTCTTCTTGGCAGGAGCAACGGGGGATAGAGGGAGTGAGCGGGTGACCTTGGACACTAGTCTGAAGAAGAGGAGTCGATCGCTTTCTTGTTCATGTCGTAAATCACAGGCACAGTGAAGAAAAAGACGAACGAGAAACCAGCAATGGCAGCAGTAGAAAAGATCTGGCCGATGATTCCCAGCAAAAGGACGTGGGTTCCGAACATAAACGTGTTCCAGTTGTTCGTGCATCTGTAGATGTCGATTATGAAGCATGCAAGGTTATTCACGCTCGTGACCGTGGGCTGGAGGAGCTTCTCGACATCTTCGACCGAAACAAAGGGCTGAGTATCAGAATAGAACTGGTTCTCGGGAATCGGCTCTCCTTGGAAAATAAACCACATCTTCATCCCGTTCACGTACAGAGCACACACAATTAGCTGTAGGAGGGTGAGGTAGGAGATGAGGGTGGTAATCGAATATCCTCCGATCGAGAGCAGGTAGCTCATCAGAGTTCCACACACAAACACCATCATCGAATTCAAAGGATTCTCCCACATGATCAGTTTGTACACTGGGCGTGTGCATGTGGATGTGTGTGCGTTTCGTGATGAAGAGAGTGAGGTTCAATGTGAAAGAAAAAAGAATAAAAAATGATTAGAATAATGATGCGTAAGAAAGTGAAGAAAAAGAGAAGGGAGCGAGGGGAAAGAGGGGGCATCAACTCTGCATCCACAGATGAGCACTCCTCTCGATCCATTAATAGGCCGATGGGCATTTCGTCATTATCTGGCGACGCATAAAAGTACGCGGAGACCGTGTTTGTAGCAAACCCTCGGTTGAATTTGTGATAACTCATGTTTTAATCTTTTAGGTACTTACATTGACTGCTCTTGCTGATGGGGATGCGAAACAAGTTAAAACTGTTGTCGTTCGTAAGAGTGGGCTTAGAAGTCTGCGTGTATGCGGGGGAGGTGTGCCCCGTTGTATCTTGGGAGGCAGCTACAGACATTTCTAGGGAAAAAAGCTAAAGGCACAACAAAGTCAAGAGGGTTTGATGTATCGAGTAAGAAAAAGCAGTAGTATGCGCCGCAAAGTGTAGAATCTCGTGTTACTTGGCGGAGATAGGGAAAAGGAAAAATGTTTATGGTGGAGGCAAAATATATCGAAGCGGCTTTTCAACAAGCAGTGAAATATGAAGCATCACTTATGATGATGAAAGTGGAGAGAAGAAGGTGCTAAGAAAAAAAGAGAGAAGAATGGCAACTATCTAAGCAAATTATATTAAAAGAGTATGATACAAGGAATAATTGAATGGCTTAAACAGTTGACTTATGCTCCGAATGTACATTTTTATGGTCGCATGTTTGAGCATAAATTCATTGAATTCTGAACAATAAACACACTTTTTGCTTTATTCATAATGTTTATAAAATATCTTGTAAAACTGGATAACGGCTGCACCACTGTTTACTACAAAAGCATTGTTTATGAACCGTGTGTTCTGCAGTGTCTATATTTTGACTATTTATGTGCATGTGTATTTACTCAATGTTGAATTTTGGTTGTTCTATGCATACCTACCACTCTCCAGAACAAAAATAGATCCTAGGACAAGCATGAAAAGAAAGAAAAAAAAAACTGTCTTAATTCCTCAATGTTCTTACAGACAGCCCCATTGCAAATACATAATCGCCTACATGTGTGTGTGTGTGCATGTAGCATTATGTTTTGATTCTGGTCATATTAGTATTAATCTTTCACGTAATTTTGTTTTGGTTTGGAGTTCACTTCGTCTCTCTCTCTCTCATCATTTGAACAGAATGGCGAATGTTATTTTGCTCTACTTGAGCTATGTGTGTATTTACGCAGTGTATATAGAGTTTGGTTTTTGTTTGTAGGAGATTACAGATGTTTTGAACTCTAATGTTTCATTTGTTTAGTAGTGTTTGTGTGCGGTTACGCATATGAATGAATGAATGCATTACACGCTTCATCCTTTCTTAGAATGACTGTGCGTTGTGTTTGAACTAACCGCTAATTCACTTCCCTCCTTTGAATGATATACGTGTGTGTGTGTTGTGAAACCTGGTCTATTTGTTTGGTGTTGTTTTGTGGGTATTAGAAAGAGACAGAGGGATATAATGTCTTCTAATTACGAGCCCTCTGTGTCAGAGGCCTCTAGGTCCATTCAAGATCCCAATTTTATTCCCATCTACTTCGACGATGACGATGAGGAGCTCCAGAACATCTATGAGACGCAGATTCCAGACCTTCCTCTGGACAAAATGGATGAACTAGACGACATGAGGAAGGAGATTGAGCTAGCAGAGATTCCCGATCGAGTGGCTCAACTGCAAAAAGAGTTGGAGGATGAAACCATTATTGTTGGAAATGTGGGAGTGGCGGATGTGATGGAGGAGGAGAAGAAGATCGAGGAAGACAGGACGAACGCGACGCTGAAGGAGGTGGACCGCCTGAGGAGGGCGGAGCAGGTGTTGAAAGAAAGAGAGGCTGAGGTCAAGAGAAGATTGAATATGGAGAAGAATGAAGTGCAAGAGAAGAGCAACAAATATATGCTCTCTCTCTTTAACAACGGATATAATGTCGGAAACAACATGCATGAGGCGTTCAGGAGACTAGAGATGATGTTGAAGGAGAGCTTGAGGAAAGAGAAGGCGGAAGTGCATGCGGAGTACGGGGAGTTGGTCGTGGACTACGACAAGGAGAACCACTCTGTAGCATCCTCCTCCGTCTTCGCAAACATCCTCCGCAAGTACTCAGTCTCCTACTCCCTCTCTCCTCGCCTCATCTGCTTCAAGACGTTGCTGTGCAGAGCAGTGAAAAATAAGCTTCCGTCCTCTAGGTACACAATGATGGTGACTCTGTACGATGAGCTAGGAGGAGTTCCTCTGCGATGGTCCAAACTCCACGACTTCAACTACTTCAGCAGAACACAGACGCTAGTTAAACACGGCGGACACTTCTACGACGTCAATATGCATTTCACCCCGTCCTCTGCCTCTTCTTCCGCCTCCTCCGCCTCCTCCTCCGGCCTCGTGCCCGACTCCCGGGGGAACCGCTTGTATGTGGCATGTCCCCCAGATATCTACACACGCCCGTCACACGTGTTGATCTTCGAGTTGTTTCAGGTAAGATCGTCCAAGTCAAGCGACTTCATGAAAGATGGGAGGGCTGCGTCGTTTGCCCTCTCCGCCTCCACCTCCCTCAACAAAAACAGATTCGACAGAGTAGTCGCGTGGGGCGCATTCCCTCTTGTGGACTCTGAGATGAATTTGGTGTCTGGAAACTTCAAAGTTCCTCTGTTGAGAGGAGAGGTAGACAGGTCAGTCAGCACTTACGCGCAGATTCAGCAGATGATTGCGTCAAATATTGACTGCTGGTTATGCAACCTCTACTTCTCCGTGGAGACAGTACCCAAAGTTCTCTCCAATTCCTCTTCCTATGAAGCGGTCCTCGAAGCCCAGAGGAACAGAATCCAGATACCTCTGTCATCGTTAGACGAGAAGGTAGAGAAGGGTGGCGAGAGGGGTGAGAGATCCCCGGGAGGGAAGAGTGGAAGAGGGAGTGTGGAAGGGCAAGCGTGGAGAGATGTTCTGAACGGAGTGAAGGGGGATAGGGAGGAGAGGGGGGGAAAGGTTTCAAGAGCGAAGAGTACGACACAGATATTTATGACGGAGATATATACGGAGGAGATATTTATGGAGGAGATATTTCGTATGGAGAGCAGAAGAGGAAGAGTCTCGGAGGGTTGGGAGGGGGTCCCGGGGAAGTGCAGAAGAGGGGTAAGGAGGACGAAAAAAGAATGAGAGCTTCAGCCTCCACGAACTCTGTCTCTCTCTCCCACTCTTTGTCCGACTCCTCTTCACTTGGGTTCATGAGGAGAGTGGAGGAAGAAAGGGCTAGAGACCAGGATCTGTTGAGAGAGAAAGCGAAGGGGGCGAAGGGCAAGGGGAAGGAGAAAGTAATGGGCAAAGGGAACAAGGTGGCCCCGATGGTTGTGGAGGAGGAGGAAGAAGGTGAAGGGAAGGAGAAAAGCAAGTGGGGAGGGAGATTGGAAGAGGAAGAGGAGGAGGGGGACGAAGAGGTGGATTACGTGGTGACTATGAGGAAGAGAGAACAAGATAAAGAATTGGGCCCGGTTACTTCCTCCTCTTCTTCCTCTTCCTCTTCCTCTTCGTCCCCTCTAGAAATCGACTTATCGAAATACTCGTTCGAAAACATTAACATATTCGAAGACTTGGATGACGCTCATGCCCAGGAACAGCAGAAGATCAAAGAGCGCAAGAGAAGGGAACAGATGGAGAGAGCTAGAGAGGAGTCCTCTGCGCTGCATAAGTTCCGTCACTCCGTTGCTTGTAGGGCGGAAGAGTTCAGTGGTCTATCTAACAACGATTCGATTGGAAGCCATTACGTGTTAAACCCTGTAAGAGAAAAACTCAGGTACGTGATTCCTGAACTCTTCAGAGATCTGGGATCGCATCGCCTCTTCACCTTCGGGTTCTTCTCCTCCATCGTAATCATGTTATGCGCTATCTGGGTACGTATTTACGTCCACTACATGGGTGACTATCTCCTTCTCCAATCCCAGAATGTAGACGTGATAGACGTTGTCATCAAGGGCTACACGTGCTATGTTGAGTACTACGAAGCCACCATCGATCTGTCGAACACTATATTTCTCACGTTCATCGGCACAGTGGCGAACCAGATGATATTCCTGGTGATGATTGTGATTGGGATATTGTGGAAGTATCTCACCCATTCCTTCCCCAACATGTGGTCTCGGATTTGGATGTGGTATGGGATATCGACTGTTCTTGATCCTCTCCTCATCCTCCTCTTCGACATCTGCGACGCGAACTGGAGTGGCGACCCTTTCAAACTCTACAACTGGTACGAGAGGCACCATGGAAACGGAGTCCCGGGGCTTCTGCTTACGATTGGCTTATTTGGGTTCTTGATCGTGATATCCCTCGCATTGTTTTTCGTGTACGTGATGCTTCTGCACAACAACTCAAGGGTGATGGACCTCTATCAGAGGTTAAACGCCGAGGAATATGAGTTATTCGTTCCCAATGATTTCGAAATTTCCCTCCGCACTCTGCGTTACGTAACCTCGATAGCTCAGAAATCGGCTACGAATGTTATGGGAGTCAAAAACAAAATTTCGGTGACGTCCTACACAGTGAGGGACCACCTTGACCCTGGGTTTGAGGAGACTTCGATTCACCTCGCCATCTACCGCCAGCCTTCCGACGGGTCGGAGCAGTTGCTGCGACACTTCATGAGAATGCCCGACGGATGCATCATCGAGGTGTTCGATGACTTCGGAACATCCGGATTGGACGAATATACTCAAATGGAAAACAGACTCTTCAACAGAAAGATCCAATCGTAACAAAGAGAGCCACTTACGATGGCATCGCACCGTTCACCCGTGAAATCGTGTCTTGGTGGTTGGCCACAGAACGATCTCAGTCATCTATGAACGTGTTTGCGAATGAGTGTCTTTCTTCTTTGTGTGCATCGATCGGCCTGGTCGTCTCTTTTTCTTTTTTTCATTTCGTTTGATGTTAATATTCCTTTTTCCCTTTTCCTTGTTCTTTCCTCTTTCCCTTGTTTATTTCTCTTTCTTTCTCTTTGTAATCTTCGTTGTCTTCGCGTATAGCTTCTTTCCTTTCCTTTCCTTTTCTTTTCCTTCTTGTAGTTACATCCTTGTTAGTTTTCTTTTCCGTTTTCTTTTCCGTTTTTTCCTGTCTTTCTTTTCCCCATTTCTTAGTCTCTCAGTGCTCTTCCGTGTACGTAGCACATGTTGTGTGTTGTTGCATCTCATAGTCTGTCGGTCTCATTTCTTTGATTTTACTTCGTTTGATTGTGTATTTTCACCGTAGTTTTTTGTCTCGTTGTTCGTTTGTTCTTACCTTATGTTTTGTTTTTTTGCGTTCTCGATTCGTTTTCTTTGTGCTTGTTTTTGTGTTTTTGTTTGTTTGTTTCTCCCAGTCATATTCGATGTGACTCTGGTCTCTTTCCCTCGTCTCCCCTCTTCTGCCGGAGAAAAGGTCCTTGTTGTAATCCTGTAAAATCATTGATGTAAAATCATTTATGTTCGTGTCTCGGCATCAAGTGGTAACTAATGTACTTGATACTTTATATATTCTAGCTCTGGATGGATGTGTTAGTAAATAAAACCATTATTCAAATTCAAATTCGAATTTAAATTTAAATACGCAATAGATTGTATTGTGTGTGATCTAACGCGTACGTAGTTACTCTTTGTTTGATCGTGACTGTGATCTCTATCGTATGTCGTTGGTTCATTGTGATTCTCTCGTTTATGTACTACGTGAGATGCCGTCTCCCTAAGCCCTGAAAAAGCAAATGTCTGTCCGTGCATATACATGCAAATGCGTGTTGACACTGTGAGTGTTTGATGTGTTCGATGCGATTGCTTCTCAAGTGGCTGCGTATGTATTATATATTTTATGTCGTAACGAATGTTGATAGAGCACGGAAACAGTGACTATTGAAAGCCTCACGATAACTGATTCAACTACAAGTACAAATGTTACGATCGACAAATGTCAACAAAAACATCAACAAAGATGTACAAAGATCTACAAAGGTCTAGAGATATCTAGAAATTATGTACAAAACGATGCAAAAAGGCAAAGAAGTAGTGAGTGTGTGTGCGTGTGTGTGCGTGTGTGTGTGTGTGTGTGTATGTGTGTGCTTGCGTACGCTTGTGCGTGAAAAATAAAAGAATAGAAATAGGACTGATTGAGGAGAAAAAGAAAAAAAAAAAAATTGGAGATAAAGGTGTGCGAACGGATGTATGGGACTCAATTACATAGTGTACGTTAATCAGGAGAGAGAGAAGAGGCAGCGGAAAAGGAAAAAGATGGAGAAAAAGAAAAAGAAAACGAAGACGAACCGGTAGTAAAAGAAAAAACTAGAAAAAAGAAAAAAGAAAAAAACTAGAAAAAAGAAAAAAGAAAAAAGAAAAAAGAAAAAGAGAAAACAAGAAGGAAAGAGAAAACAAACAGAGAAGAGGAAGAAGGGAAGGGAAGGTGGGGCAGTGGAGGTGGTGGAAAGTGGCGCACAGTTAGAGGTCGGAAAGGGAAGAAAAGGAAGAATCTGTCATAGAAGATAGGAAATCGGAGTCTTCTCCCTCTCCCTCTCCCTCTCCCTCTCCCCCTCCCTCCTCTTCTTTGCATTTATGTCCAAGACCCAAGTCTTCAGCATCAACCCCGAATCCCCCATCCACGGCCCCTACTCTTCCCACTCCTACTTCTCCTACTCTGATAACTCCTCCCACGTCCGTCAGTCCTCCCTTCTTTACCTCTTTCCTCCCCCCTTCTCTTCCTTCCTGACCCCCTCGCTCTTTTCCTCTTTCTTATTCCTAGTCTGTGCATTTTTTTCTAGTTCAGAATCGGAAGAAGAGGAGGATGAGGCATTCAAATTGAGAACAGAATGGGGCTCTGAAGAATTGGAGATATTTTGGAGAAGAGAAGAGGAGGAAGTAGAGGGGGAGGGTGTGATGGAGAAGGAAGAGAGAGAGGAAACGGAAGGAACAGAGGAGAATGGGTGGGCGGAAGAAGGGCCGAGGGCAGAAGAGGGAGAAGGAGAAGATGATGAGCTGTAAGGAGATGAGTGGGAAGAAGAGTGAGGTTGTTGTTGATTACCGGAGACCACCCCCTGCCTCTCTCCATCATTTTCCCCCCGTCTGTTCTTAACCCTTTGTTGTCGTTCCCCTGTCCTCCGTTGTCTTTGTTTTCCTCGGGGTTTTCAACGTTCTTGTGTGCCGCATAATGTCCCTCCGTTCCTCTCCCGTCTCTCCCCTTCCCCTCTACTTCTCCCTCGTTTATCGCCTTGTTTGTCTTCTCCACGAGTTCTCTATACTTCTGAATAACACTGTCAACGTCGTTTCCTTCTCTGTTGCCTTCACCCCTGTCGTTCCCTTTGCTACTCTTCCCCACTCTACTCCCCCTTTCCACTACTTTCTCCTCCTTCCCATCTTTCTCCTCCTTCCCGTCCGCTCCCCTCCTCCCCCCTCTGCGTGGGTTATTCTCTGTTCCACACCTTCCAGCGCTTTAATCTGCCTGAGACACCCGTCTACCCCCTCTTCGTAGCGGATACGTTGGAGTGTGCGAGGGAGAGCGAGAGAGCGTGGTCAGCACGAGAGGAAGAGACGGAGGACCGAAGACAAGAGAGGGCGGAGGCAGCGGAGGAGGAGAGGGAGCGGGAGGAGGATGAGAGCAGGGCGATCACTTGAGCCATTTCTCCTATTTCCTCCTCCCTCTTTTTGAGTTGGTGTGCGAGTGCATCCGAAGAAGAGAAGATCTCCTCCTTTCTCACCAGCAATGCTTCTGCATTGAGCCGACCATCCTCGACCACTGCCAGCCTGCTTCTCAAGTGATCGCACTCGCTCTCGCTGCTGTTCAGCCGAGACTCCATGGCCGACAAACGGAGACTCAGATCACGTCGCTCTCTCTCCCTCTCCTCTCTCTCAACACTTAGCGTCTCTTGCAGCTGAGGAGCGAAGGGAGAGAAGGGAACGGGGAACGGGAAGGAAAGGGAATGAGATGAGGAAGTGAGTTAAGGAGAGTAAGGGACGAGCAAGAACCGATCGTTAGCAAGACGTAGATATTTAGATATATTTCCGCTGAGATGTTTCTGTGGAAAAGGAGGGGGCATAAGGAAGAGAAGAAGGGAAGAAGAGGCAAGAAAAGAAATGAGAAGAGGTGAATGTTACCTTCTTGTTTTGAGAGTACAGTATGGCGAATGATTTTTTCTCTCTCCGCTGCGTCTCTATATTCTTCTGCCTTCGCCTCGGAATCCCTCAGTTTCTAGTTTGGGTGAAAAGGGGGGAAAGGGGATGGGAAAGAAAGCGAAGTCATGAGGGAAGGACGAGAGAACGAAACAGAAAGAGGACAGAAGGAAGCAACGAATGCGTATATGTGTATGGATAAGTATGTGCATGTGTATGTGTATATGTATGTGTATGTGTATGTGTGTGTGTATGTGTATGTGTATATGTTTTGTGCAGTCGAAGTTCCCTTACATTCACGACCACCTTAGTCTCCGCACGTGAGTTCCGGATGTCTTCGTCTTTGTTTCGAATCAGCACACACGCATTTCTCAACCTCTTGAGCAGTTCTCTCTCCTTCTGATTTCCTCCTGCCCCTCCACCCACTCCGTGCCCTCCTCCGTACCCTCCTGCATATCCTCCTCCCCCTTGCCTCGCTCCTAGTCCTTCTGTGATTAGTTTGAACAAAGTCAGGTCATATGAGCTTACGTCTCCCCTCTCTCGCCTCTCTCCCCTCTCTCCCCTCTCTCCCTCTCCTCTCTGCCTCTCCCTCTCTCTCTCTTTCTCCTTCTCCTCTCCTTCTCCCTCTCCCTCTCCCCCGGTCTTCTGGTATCTTTTGTGGTCAGAACTCAGGTGAGAAGAGGAAGAGGAAGAGGAAGAGGAAGAGGAAGACGAGAGACGAAGATGAGAGGGAGAAAAGTGGGATGAAACGTTGACTCTTTCACCAGGATATGATTTAGAAGGAAAAGAAGAGGAGGAAGATGAGGAGGAAGATGAGGAGGAAGATGAGGAGGAGGGAGATGGCTTGGGAGGAGTATAGGAAGAGGGCGAAGAGGAGGGAGAGGAGGAGGAGAGAGAAGAAATGTGTGATGAAGACCTGTTTCTCCTCCCGCCTCCCTCGTTGTTGTTTGCGTTTTCCAGCATGTTCTTCTTACTGTCCGTCGTATTGTTTTTGTTCTTGTCGTAGATCGTGTTGTTGTTGTTCTTTTCGCTTTCCCTCTCCCTCTCCCTCTCCCTCTCTTGGCTCACTTTCTCTATCTGTTTCTCCGTTTTCAGACGAAGACCCAGATTCTCCTTTTGCAAGGAACAAGATAGAAAAGAAGTTAAGTCGTCGTCCTCCTCCTCCTCTTCCTCCCCTTCCCCCTCTCCTTCTCCCTCCCCCTCTCCTGTTATTCCTCTTTCTCTTTTCCCTTTCCCTTTCCCTTTCCCTTTCCCTTTCCCTTTCTCCTTTCCTCCTACTGCTCCTTCACTCCTTATTCCATCTGTAAAAAGCAGATCATCTTCTCCGTAATGGCCCAGGGACAAGAGACCTATTTCATCCTCAGCATGAGCGCTTTCTTCTCTCCCTTCCACCCCCCTCTCTTCCTCTCTCTCCCTCTCCTTCTCCCTCTCCTTCTGCCTCTCCTTCTCCCTCTCCCTCTCCCTCTCCCTCTCCTGCTCTTGCTCCCTTTGCCTCTCCCCCTCCCTTTTCCTCTCTCTTCCCCCTCATTTCTGAGTAGATTCATTCTGGTAATCTCCCTCACTTCCCCGATAACCCCCCCGATATTCCATTCCCGTCGAGTTCGATGGATTCTATCTCTCCGTTTCCAACTCTCACTCTCTCCAAGATGCATGCAGCCCCTTCTGGCCCAATGATGTTCCACCTCAGATCAAGTGATCGTAGTCTACTCCTGTTCAGGGGAGAGGGATCAAAACACCCGCTCAGTCTCTTCGCGCCGAACGAGTCGACATCACAGTTACGGAGGTTCAGGTGTTCCAAAGTTGAATTGCAGCACAAAGCATTTGCGAAGTCATCTAGGAATGAAAAGTAACGACAACAATAACAACAACAATAATATGCATGTACCAAATCAAAATACATACGCGTAATAACAACGAACGCGAAGGGTCAGAAGAGCAGGAAGTAAGACAAAGGGAAAGGAACAACTGGTAGGTATTACAGGGATGGGTGAGGTTATTCAAAATGAATGCTCGTCCAAACTAAAGCAACTGTAGGACGGAAGGAGGCTGGACGTAGAGCAGGTAGGTCGGGCAGAGCAAGCACAGTTTGTGTAAGAGTGCGTAAGGGCATGGAGACGCTACCTGTAATTCCGAATTTGTTCCACTCCAAACTCAAGCTAGTAATGGTATTATTCGTCCTCAACAGCCTCGACAACGGGCCCACAGCTGAAGCACCTAGGGCATTTCCTTTAAGGCTCACTGTCTTGAAGGTGGTGTTGGTCTCTAGCTCTCTCATAACCTCGTAGCAAGCAGATCCCAAAAACAAATCTGACAAATCAAGGGTATCTCCTTCTGCATGGGCCTCGATTATTCTCTGGGACATGCTCTCTCTGCAAACGCATGTGCATCAATGTAATTGTTAAAACAACTTATATTGATACAGTTTTCACATTGTTGATGGCTAGTAACTTTTTGTTGTGTAGTTTTTTCATGTGTAGAACTCGATTGCAACGCAGTTGCCAGTTTCAAAAAATTGGCTGAGTAAATATTACTAGTTCAGACTATTCAAGTGAGACAGTATATTTGCAAAAACTGTATAAAGAAATATGTATATATTGGATCACATGCACTAAAATAGAATAAATCTAGATGCCTTCTACGAATAGTAATTTGCTTTTTCTCAGAATACGTAAATGTAACTCTTCGAGCAGATCTTTTTCCTACCAACCACACAGACATGAAAGTATCAAACCTAGCAATTTCAATTCGAAGCATTACGAGACACATACACTGCATAAATAACCAGCAAAGAAATTCGTTAGTTTTAGGATGGCTGTGAATAGGAGATTGTAATTTATTGGGACGAATAACTGCTGTGTTTTATTTTCTTCGACCCCAAATTGGATCGTTTCGTCTTTTTTTTTTCGTTCTCTGCATTAGCTGGCACAAACATTACCAATCACCTATGAAAAATGTTTGTATATAACAGAATTGTATAAACTGGCAACGGTTATTGTAAAATTTACTCCGCCGAAAAATCAATTTTTTTGGAGATTTTGGTATACTTTCGTTTATTTGCTGATCTCACCCACCTCGACATACTCCTTGCGCTGAAGTTCTTCCCAAATTGGTGATTCACAAGCTGTACTAGCTCTCGCATAATGATACTACTATTTTCTTCAAGTTTAGCCTCACAAAAAGCCTGGATTTCCGGAGTATAATTGGGGGTAACGACTCTAACTTTTCGATAAGGGCTTTCTCCCCTGTTAAGTTTATCGCGGATACGTTTAACTGAACGAGAGGGTACTTCCAAAAACTTTGGCTTACATCTATATCATCGTGGAGCTTCAGTGCCTCTATAACGGCTGTCTTTTGATCTTTAGTTAAGTGGTAGCACATGCTTGTTTGAAATGCTCCTTAATAATAGAGGGTACTGCTCAGGGAAAAAAACATTGAGAAATGATTTTTTCAAAAATCCTATAACACACTGTATGCTGCGCCACCATTTAATTTTTTTTTGCAACTGACAATTTGTTAATAGAGAAGCCCTAATGATGTTACGATTCAATACTCCATGGGGAAAAACAAAGGAGTGCAAGTAGCTTTGACGGGCTGCACTAAATAGAAAGAAATTAGTACCCAAAGGGAAAAGGGAGCGTTAATAGCTCTAATGTAATACAATTAAAATGAACTGAAGGCGTGTTGTAGGGAAATGGGCACCTAAAAGAAAGCTAAAGAATATGGTATACAAAGAAAAAGATAAAGGTATATGACAGCATGAACTCACATCGGTTCATATGGTATAGAAATGTTAACTCAAGATTTCTCTACCATTTCGAAGTGTTCAAAATATTGAAATACTGCTCACCAATGGGGAAGATGTATTGCGTGCACATTTACAATGCATAGAGTGAGTTTAAATTAATTTCCTTTTTCATGAGGTTCTTAATACTTAACTATTTTTAGTAAACTAGTTCCCAACAACAAAAAATGTGGCTCGCATAAAAGAAACGCGTTGTTTATTTGCATTAGAGGACCACCTAGTAACGAGTAAACGACGGGTTAATGTGTATTAGTATCTGCATACGCATGTGTATATGTGCATGTGTATATGTATTTGTAAGAGTGTATATAATGAAATACACTCAGCACACAGCTTGCATGAAGAATATACATCCGTATGAAGAGCGTAACCATCTGAGAGTGTGCGTTGATGTTTACAAATTGACACGCGTCAAATGGATGCATGGAAGTGGTATGGAGGTTCATTAAAAATGAGAAGTCTTCGGAGAGTAAAGACTGAGAAGGTCTTCGTAGTTTTAGATAGTGTGGAAGGAAAGAGGAAGATGGGAGCGAAGAGGAGAGAGTTCACTAGGGAGAGGGTGAAGATAGAAGAGCAAGTGCATAGTGAACGGACTGGGAAGAAGAAGAAGGATGGGAAGAGAAGGAGCGCAAAGAAATGAGAGATAGAAAGGAGAAGGGCTCAGAGAAGGAGAGATGAGGAGAAGAGAAGAGAAAGAGAGAGAAGAAGAGGAGAAGAGGAGAAGGGGAGAGGAAGAGGAGAGAAGAGAAGGGGAGAGGAGAAGACGAACATGAAGAATGGCGCAAAGCGGAATAACGAGGAGAGAAGAATGCGATCTATGCGGGAGAAGAGAGAGACTTTTTGGAGGATGGAGAAGATAGGGAGAGGGCGAGGGAGGCAGAGGAAGGTGAGAGTGAAGAGGGGGACAGATAGTTGGGAGGGAGAAGGAGAAGGAGAGGGCGAGGGCGAGGGAGAGGGAGAGGGAGAGAGAGGGGTTGTCCATGCCAGATAGAGAGAGTGTCTCCAGAGAGGACAGAAGGTCCTAAGCTGTCTAAGGAAGCGGAAAAGGGAAGGATCTGTGTGAGGGCAGGGGAGAGAGAGAGACGAGGAGGTGGGGGAAGAAGGAGGGGGCGGCAGAAGACGAGGCCAAGGAAGAAGACGAGGAAGAGGAGAGAGGAAGAGGAAGAGGAAGATGAAGAGGAAGGGAGAGGAAGAAGATGAAGGGAGTGCGAGTGATGAAGTGGAAGGGTATGACTGCGTGTGAGGGGAAACAGAGGGAGGAGGAGGAAGGAGGAGGCGAGGAAGAATAGATAGGAAGGATGGGAGAACCCCACTCTAACTCTCGAGGGATCATGGTTCATATTTTCTATTCCATGACGCTCCACAGACGAAGTCCACGACCTTCCCAACCGACCATCTCGAATCAGCGCAGATGGAGCGCATCCCCCTTGGTGGTCTCGAGAGGCATCTCGGTCCCCTGAGGGGTAGAGAGGGGAGGAAACCGTACCCTCACCAAGTACCTGTGTGCATGATCTACCTTCTCCACTCCCCTCGCTCACCCTCATCGCCATAGACACCTCTCGGGGGTCCAACCGCATCTTCTTCTCTATTACTCGAGGCTATCCCACCCTGGCCTTGGACCGGACTTAGTGGAGGAGGAGGAGGATGAAGAGGAGGAGGACGCAAAGCCTAGTTTTTGCATAAAAGAAGACACAAGGGAGGAAGAGGGAGAGCAAGAGGAAGAGGAAGAGGAGGAGGAAGAGGAAGAGGAGGGAGAGGAGGAAGAAGGAGAAGGCGAAGGAGAAGCGGAAGGGGGAGCGAGGAGAGCGGATGGAGGGATAAGCCCAGCTCTCACTTTCCTCCTGTCGTCGCATCTATGGTCGATCGGAAATCGATGCGACAGACAGAACTGGCCTCTGCATTTGGCACAGCGGATAACTGAGTAATGCTCCTTGTTCTTACACGCATGCACGTCGCAACGAATAGACTCCTTCTCTTTTTCCTTCTCCTGCCTCGACTTTTCTAATAAATCTGATGTGCAACCAGACGCTGCAGACGGGGATCATAAGCGTGAGGTGAGGTAGAGAGGAAAGGGCAAAGAAGGAAGGACGAGGGCGAAGACAAGGACGCGAAAACAAAAGCAGGGGAGCAAAGGGGAGAAAGCATACAAGGGTGCACATGTGGGAGAGAGTCGTTAGCTTCTGTATTTCATGGTCTTTGTTTCGACGGTTATGCAATTGGATGTGTTGTTTCGTTTTCCCTGAGTTGTTTTGTGGTGCGTGTTCTTTGCAGTGTTTATTTTTCATGCTGTCTGTTTTGTTTGTTTCGTTTGTTTTGTTTGTTTTGTTTTGTTTTGTTTGTTTTTACCTATGTGCCAGTCAACGATTCCATCAGGAGATACGTTCAAAGGAACCTTCACGTACTTGGAACACACCGGGCACAAAGGCATAGAGTTCTGCACATGCGTGGAGGAGAAAAAGTTATATATATGTGTCGTCAGTGGGGATGAGAAATAAAAATAGAGACAATGTGAATAATATTTAAATGCATACCTTGGCCTCTACAGAATGTAAGCACTCATGTTGTTTTGCGGGGAAGTGCTCTTTACAGAACACATATGGTTACATGAATCACATGTAAATGGAAGGGAAATCGATCTGGTGGCATGATTTAAGAGAACAGTGTTTCCCTATGGACATGAGTCCTTGGTTTAAAGGGTCGTAAGACATTTGATCTGCGATTTAATGTATGAGAAGGTCTATGAAACTGTTAATATGTAACACACAATACTGAAAAATGTACATGTATAAGAAACATACAGGGACGGGGGTATTTTTTAGAGTGGTAAAATCCATATATAATTAATAATGGAAAGGATTGCTAGGAAAAAAAAAAAAAAAAAAAAACGTTCATACTCTAGATCAATCTTCCTCTTAGTCATCACAATAAATATCTAAGGATGCAACTAAATCTCCAAGCCTATTTTTGAGTCCAACCATGGGCGCTAAACTGGTTGCGTAGCGAAGCTACGTAACTTGCTGATGTTGGCATATACGTTGTGCATATTAGCGTTCGATAGCATATGCGAATTACTGTATTTATTTGTAGCATCAAAGCGAGCAAGAGAATGGAATCGTGGACTGCTCTCAGAGCACAAAAGCAAAAGATGTGCGATAATTTTGTTTGTTGGGCGTATCACTTGCAGTATCTTAAATAGAAGATACAAATAGACTCTATCAAAGTAAAATAAGTAGCTTGAATGCGCTAAACAAAAAAATAGAACTACGTTGTTTGCTTTATTGCTTTGTGCTAGCAATCCAATGGTGAATTCGAATTGAGGATGAGTGTTTGTTGTGACTGTTTGTTCACTATTCTGTTCTCCTCACTTTTGAGCGTACATTCTAGTTCTACATCAAAGTGGGTATATATTGCATCTTCTCGATCCTAATCGCCCTGGAGTGAATGACAAGGGGGAGGAAAAGGCGTATAAAATGTGTGGTAAACATTGAGTGAACAATAGAATGATCTAGTAGTGAATAAGAAAGAAAGGGGGAAGAAAGTGTATGGGCTTAGTGAAGGTGTATAGGCGAGCCTACTCGACATTGTAGGTGGAGATCATATGTTGTTTACAATGGCATAGAGATTTGTGGGGAGTGGAGAACCATGAAATTTTAGCTCGCTCCTTCGCCGATCTCCGGCGCTTGACAACGTCCACTATAAAATAAGGAGAAGATAGTTTCCACGAAGAGTACACACACTCGTTCATGGGCAACGTAAAGAGTTTCCTTCTTTTCGAAGCCGGTGTGTATTGTGCATCTTAATGTATTATATGCATGGTAAATCATATTGTATGCATCACTTATGTAGAAGCAGGAAACCAAGACTTCACTCATGTACTAGGTATGATGTTTCCTTCTTAGAAGTGTTAATATATGAAACTTGTTTTGTCAACTCGTTTATGGGGCCTTCATGAATATATGGTGTTCTACTTTGTTCTATTTTAGTTGGCAATCCAAAATACAGTGGGTCTTACTTGCATGACTGTATTTTAAAAGCGAGAAGAAAGAAAGGCATGTTATTGTGAAAAGCTACGCACAACTCCATTTAAACGCACAGCTATAACTGAAAATAAAAGGATGTCTGCCAATGTGGATTTTCAGAGGACTGAGAGTCTCTTCAGCCTACAATGCTCCAAACGCAATACCGCAATTTATAAAGCATGGATGTGTATACATATGATATGAGCACTTTACCATGTGCATATGATACGCGTATATATAACTGAAGATGGAAATGTGTAGAGAAATAAATCAAATAATAAATAATAGTTGACAACATTACATATTATGCATGCTGTCTTTCTGTGAGATATGGCTAATGGAGATGAGTCTTTTTTTTTCACAGAGCCTAATATTGAGTTGCTGGATGGGCTATGCTTATCATATACCTAATTTGATCTAGAATACGACGTATGTGGACATTGTTTGATCCAACCTTGCTAGTACGGTATCGGAGTGAGCTAGTTATGCCTTTATTAAAGAGAACATTCGTAATATAACTTAGTCATATAGGCATCTTCAGAACCAAACAATCTTGTAAATTGAAAATGACAAGTACAGCTTTTAAGAAAATGGGGACTCATGTCATTAAAACGTGCATACTAGCAGTCATGACTATTCGAAAATCTCTCAGCAAGCTCTTCCTCAGTTGGACTCTATATAAGCCGCACGCGCCGATTGTACTTGAGGGGTGTATGATATTCAACGGCATTTATAGGCATGCATAAATCATGCACAGTGTCGATACAGGATGTACGTAAACAATGTAAATATAATGCATCTCCTGCTCGAATATATTTACTGTGCATTGTCAGTTATACGAGTAAAATCTTCTCTCTCGAACGCAAAGTGCACACTCTTCTCAATCGCAGCCACCTTATTCACAAAGATAAATAATAAAATGAAATTTGGATGAAAAGGAAACTGGAACAAGAATACACGCTATTTTCTTTGAAATAATAATTACGTTACAAGTTTCATATTGATATAGCTAGAATATAGTCTGTGCATAGGTACTCAAATGGAAAATAGTACCTCTGAGGTATTTTACAGTGGGTATTTAACCAAGCAAGGAGGTTCCCGTGGAAAGGGTTAAACGTGGAAAACTCGTTGGTTTGTACTTAATAGTAAGAAGCTTGCTTATTATAAGAATGAAAAGGACTTTCAGGAGCAGAAGCCTGAGTTGGGTTCTTTTATAAATGATGCATCTCTGACGATAAAAGAAGATGCAGACGATGTAAGCGGTTGTCGCTTTTTTCTAACCTCAGACCGAGAAATGATTGTAAAAGGAAGTACAGTGGAAGACAAGAAGGCATGGTTTGCTGCATTTGGTAAAATGAGGAGGAATCAGGGAGGCGATGCATCTAAGAGTGTGTTGGGTGGTTCTTCGGCGAGCAGAGGAGGAGGAAACGCAGATGGAGGAGCAGTTGGAGTGAGGGAGGGGAGAGTTGGGGAACACAAGTCCTTATCGGAAACTAAGGTGTTGACGAAGCAGGAGCAGAGACTCAAGATTCAACAGCTGTTCAACATGGTGGTGACGAGGAGGGAGGAGGTGGAGAGTCGATGTTGCCTCGGAGCAACGCAATGCTGTCATCGGTGGGAGGAGGTGGGAACAAGGATCTTTCTCGTGTGAGTCCTGACTCTCTTAAAGAAGGTTTCTGAGGAAGAGAGGAGATAAGGTGCAGAGCGTGAAGAGGAGATACTTCGTCTTGATGTACGACCGGATGAAGTACTACGAGCCTCGGTTGAAGGATGGGAAGGGGTCGGTGGAAGAGCTCACGTTCAGAGGAGCTATCTTACTGGCGAAGAAGATGAGCGGAACGTGTTCAATCAGCGAAGTGGAGGAAAACACACTGGAACTCACTCCGGAACCAGGGGGCAGGACTTACTATCTCACTGCCGATAAGTACGAAGACCTGATGGAGTGGATGGTTCATATTCATCTCACCAAAACAGTAAAGGTAAGGCCGGTCGTTGTGTGTGTGTGTGTGTAGTAGATATTGGTGTGTGTGCGTGCGCATGAGTCGTTCGTAGTGTGTGTATGTATATGTGTCTATACATATATGTTTGCTCATAATCACTCATGTGTAGTTCTCGCACCCTCTCCTTTTATCTTTTTCGGTGTTGTTTTTTTCTTTAGCCTTCCTCTCTTGCTTTATTTTTGTAGCTCTTGTTTTGTTTTGTTTTTCATTCGCTTGCACCCTCCTCTCGTTCTTTTTTTCTTCCTCCTTATGTGTGACCTCCTTTGCCTGGTTACCGTTTGTATGGTCACTTGTTTAATTCAAGCATCTTAGAGAATCTCGTGACCGTCTCTTTCGTCCTCTTTTCTCTTCGTTCTCGTTTTTTTCTTCGTTCTTCCTCGTGCTCTTTTTCTTCGTTCTCCTTTCTTGTGTGTGTTGTTTACTACGTGTTGTTAGTCATATTGTGTATATACTATTGTTCGCTACCTTGACCATCTCCTTGGTGTTCAAGAACAGCACTGTCTTTCGTTTCTATCGCCTCTGTTTGTTTCATAGTTTCTAGTGTTGTTTTTCGTCTTGTTTCTTGTGTTGTCTGTTTATGTGTTTTCGTCTTGTTTCTTGTGTTGTCTGTTTATGTGTTTTCGTTTGTTGTTGCTTTTTCTTCTTTTCTTTTCCGTTCCTTTTTCTTTTCCTTTCCTTTTCCTTTTCCTTTTCTTTTCTTTTCCTTTTTAGATGTTTGTTTTTGGGTCGATGAATCGAAGAAAGGGAGAAAGGGGAGAAAGGGGAGAAAGGGGAGGAAGGGGAGGGAGATAGAAGATAGGCACGTGTAGGGGAGTGGGGACTTGGGGAAGAGGGGAGGCAAGAAAAGGCAGTGTGTAGATCGTAAAAGGAAAAGAGGGGAAACGAATGGGAGGAATGGGTCGAGGAGGGGGTGTAAAGCGGGGGATGAGGGAGTCGGAGTCGTGTCTTGCGTTTGTGTGTAGCCAGGCGAAGAGGGGGAGGAAGGGGATGGAAGGGGAAGGAAGGGCAAGAGGGAGACGGGTGCGTGCATGTGGGTGTGCGGGTATCGATGTGTGTGTAGATCTGTGAGTCTCTTCGGATGTAGATGTGTAGTTGCGTAGACGTGTGTGTGTGTGTGTGTGTGTACATCTATACATGTGTCTGTGTGGATGTAATTGCCTTCCTCCTGTCCTCTTCGTGTACTCGATTCCTCCCCCTCTTTTCCTCCCTCTCTTTCCTCTATCCCTTTCCTTTGCTCTTTTGTTTCTTTCTTCTCCACCGCTTCCACTCCCTCGTTCCCTTTCCTTCTTTCCTTCTTTCCTTCTTTTCCTCCTCCATCCTTCCCTTGTACCCCATTTGTTTAGTTCTTTCTTTTCCCCCTCGTCTTCTTTTATGGTCATCCCGGTTCCTCTCCTCCTCTTTTCTTGTATCATGTTTTCCTTTTTTCTTCCCTTTTCTTCCCTCTTCTTTTCTTTTCTTTTCCTTTTTTTTCTTTTCTCCCACTCCTACTTTTTATCTGCCATTAGTCTGTTTCTATTTTTCTCTCTCTTTTCCTCCCTCCTTGTTCTCCCTCTTCTTTTCATACTCAACACTCCTTTTCCTTCTCTTCCTTCCCCTCCTACTTCTCTTCCTTCCCCTCCTACTTCTCTTCCTTTCCTTTCATTCTTTCTCTCCTCTTCTTTCTCTTCTTTCTAACGTCCTATTTTCTATCTCTTTTCACTTAACTCCCCTTTCACTTAACTCCCTTTTCCTTTCTCTCCCTTCTTTCTCCTTCCCCCTTTCCCCTCGTCTCTTACAGGTGAAATTTCCCCTGTGGAACCAGTGACATGGGACTACGTGTTGATGCTCAACGAGTTACTCTGTTCTCCTGATCACTGCAACATCTTGCTCAACTATGCGAGGAGTATCAAGGACCAGGACTACGTCTTACTGTACGTGGAGATCGACTCCTTCAGGTCGTATCCTCAGGGGAGTCCAGAACAGAAGAAGGCGGCGTATGACATCTATACGAAGTACGTTATGAGTGGGTGCGACTCTAAGGTCGAACTCAAATCAGAGCGAAAGAACTCTCTCTACCGACTCCTTGAATCGAACTCATTTGAGCCGTCTATGTTTGACGGAGTCCAGGACATAGCCAGAGCATACATCGTTCAGGTCATCCTTCCCAACTTGGCATCTCTCTCTATCGGAGAACTAGCGGAGATGGGAGAAGAAGATGCGGACAAGCCGTCTATTTACGACATTGCCACTCCGCACTTCCTCGCCTCCCACCTCGTCTCTGGGGGTCCGAGTCATTCCAGAAGGCCCTGTTCAACTACTACAAGCTGTTCACTAAACCATCTGTCCTCTGTAACTACATCATGAACGCTTATGGAGACGTAAGTATTCGTATAGGCTTGCGCGCATACACACATACATACATACATACATATGCATGTGCTGATAGTATCTTTGTTTTGACTCTTGCTCTCCTTGTAATGTCATTCATGCGTATGTATATGTATACGTATACTTATATGCTCTTTACTTGGTTTATTCCAACCTTGTGTTCATGATATCTGTAACCTCTGGATCTTTCGTTAACTTGTTGTTCTGTCTGTTTGTTTGTGTCCTTGTGTATGATTTGTACTGTATTGTAAATGTTTCACTCAACGTTGGTTATTATAACCCTAATCTCTTCCCCTCCCTCTCCCCTTCCCCAGCCCTCTTTGTTGTCTGCAGCAGACATATCTCGTCACTCGAAGATCCTATACTTGTTAGAGTCGTGGTTGGACATGTATCCTCTCGACTTCTCCGTCGCCATGAAAGCGTCCATGATCTCCACTCTGACCGTTTGGTTGGCGGCAGTTGAGCTGGAGCTGTACGGGACAGTGGGCGAAGTGGACCCCTCTAAGAAGCAAGAGATGGACAACAGTCCCCTTCCGTCTACGGTCGCCTTGAATAGGCATATGGGAATCATATTCGGAATTCGGTCTAAGGTGATTGCCCAAAGACTTTCTCTCTGAAGAAGAACTCGACGAACGAGCGAAAGAAAAGCGAAGGAAAGAAAAAGAACAGGCAGAACTTGACAAACTGAAAAAGGACTCTGACTCCTCTTCTTCTTCGTCTTCTTCCTCTTCGTCTTCTTCTTCCTCCCCTCCTTCTCCCCGCGATGAAACATCCGAGGTTGAGGTTTTGCTGGGTCTAGGAGATGGGGGAGGTCGAGCAGAGGAGCTTCCTTCTACCACCACGGATACTCCGACAAAGCCAGGAGTAGCATCGCAGAGAGCGTTAAGAGGAGGAGTGTGGAGATGGAGGAGAGGGAGGAGAGAGGGGAATTGAGAGGGAGAGAGAGAGGGAGAGGGAGAGGGAGAGAGAGGGAGAGGGGTGTCTCGTATGTGAACGATCCGATCAGAAGGGCCCTTCAAAGAGGACTTTCAGTCGCTAGGGTGGAGAGAGAAAAGGAGCGGGATGGCGATGGAGAGGCGGAAGGAGAGGGAGAAGTATCAGTGATCCCGCTGAGCTCTGATGATCTGAGGGAAAGGAGGCAAAGAGGAAGAGCGTCCTCTTCATTCTTCTCAGCGTCGGTTCAACTCCCGAAGAGACAGTCTCACAACTCATTTCTCATCGATGACAACGATGATGATGAGGAGGACGAGGAAGAGGAGGAGGAGGAGGAGGAGGAGGGAGATGACAGCGATGAGGAGGGAAGGGCTGCGAGGGAGAGGGAGAAGGCTAAAGCGAAGAGGACCAGAAAGGAGAGGGAAAGGGAGCGTAAGGAGAAGGAGAAGAGGGAGAGGGAGAGGGAGAGGGAGAAGGGGGTGGGAGAGGGTGGAATTTTAGAAGAAGATGAGGAGGAAGGAAGGGAAGGGACGAGGCGGAGGGAGAAGGAAAGGTGAGATGTTCAATCGAGCAAGATGACGATGACGAAGAGGAGGAGGAAGAGGAAGAGGAAGAGGAAGAAGACTCTAGATCCACCAAAGCATCCTCCTCCTCCCTCTCCTCCTCCTCCTCTCCCCTTCTCTCTCTCCCTCACTCTCACCCCTCGCTCCCTCTGGGTTTACCCCATCCTTCCCTTCCTCCCTCCTCTCCCACCGCTCTTCCTCTTCGTCTTTCTCATCAACCTCATCCCACTCCTCAGTCTCCTCCTCTTCTGCCTCTTTCCCCTCTTCCTTCCCCCTCTCCTCCTCCTCTACCTCCCCTGTGCTCTCCTCCCTCGTCCCCCACTCTCTCTCCACTCCTCCCCCTCCTCCATTCTTATAGCCATCGGAAGAGACCAAGACTTCTCCAACACCCTCTCTTTGTCGTCACCCTCTCCTCCTTCCCCCCTCCTCCTCCTCTTCTTCCTTCGTAGTTACTCCAGTCAAATCTAGAGCTCCCCTGTTCTCTCCCTCCCCTCCTTCCTCCTCTTCCTCCTCTTCCTCCTCCTCCCCCTCTTCTTCCTCCTCCTCCCCCTCCTCTTCTCCGTATATCCCCCTCTCCCCTTGTCCTCTCCCACTCAACCTACTCAAGTCTCCATCTCCTCCTCCTCCTTCCTCTCACGGGTTCTTAGAAAGACAGGTCCCCCCTCTCCCTTCTCTTCCCTCGGGCCGAAAACAAGGCCCCTCGCAGGGTCTATCTATGGATCAGGAAATATGAATGCGCACGGGACGTATCCCATCGGAAAGGTGGGATCCCCATTCAGCCAAGCTTTCCCCTCTCCTCTTGCTCCCTCCTCCTCCTCCCTCTCCTCTTTCCCCTCTCCTAGTCAATCTCTCTTCTCAGGCCCTCTTCCCTCCTCCTCCTGCTCCCTCCTCCCCCCTTCTTCCTCCTCCTCTTCCATGCTCTCCAACAGAGCCCTTTCTCCTTCTATTTCCCTCAATGTCTCTGCCTTCAATCGTATCTCGCGCGCCTCCTCCCTCTCTCCCTCCCTCTCCTTCTCCTCCTCCCTCTCCTCCTCCCCTTCTCTCTCCCCCTCCTCTTTCGCCCTCTCCAACCCCGCCATTCCCCCATCTCCTCTCCTCGCCCCTCCTCTTCCACACCCTCCTCTTCTGCTCTCTCTCGCTCTCCCCTGGCAACGTTCTTGAACGGAAAGGCATACAACTGGAAGAAGGAGGGGAAAGAGGGAGAGGGAAGGGAAGGGAAAGAAGTGAAGGAGGGAAAGGAAGGGAAGAGTGGGATTCCGTGGTTCTTAGAGGCGAAGACAATCCCTTCCTCTGTATCCCCTACTATAAATATCCATACCAACGTGCCCTATTCGGCTTCATCCTCTTCTTCCTCTTCCTCTTCTTCCTCTTCTTCCTCCTCCTCTTCCTCTTCCTCTACCTCTACCTCTTCGGATTCCCAAAAGAAGGCAGCTAAATCTGACAGTCCTTCGCCCTCCTCGTCCTCTCCCTCCCTTTCGTCTCTCTCTCCTCTAGATTCCCCTGTCTCCCTGTCCCTCTCGCTCTCCTCTCCCGACTCTTCTCCCTTCGGCCCCCTCTTCCTGCAGTCGGTTATAGCGGACAGAAGCAGCGGTCTCATACTGTTGAAGTATTCAGCCCCCGCCCTTGTCAAAGAACTCACCCGCATCGACTTTGAGATGTTTTCTGTGCTCACAACGAGGGAATTCGTGGGTAGAGCTTGGTTGAAATCGCCTGAGAAGGGAAAGAACCTCAACAACATGATCAACGCATTCAACTCTCGTTCAATGTTCATCATATCATCTGTCCTCGGTCTCAAGTCCTCTTCCGAGAGGAGGGAGTCTGCTGAGGTTGCTGGTGGAGTCGGCGCATCACTCATTCAAGGTCCACAACTTCTACGCTGGATTCTGTATCACGGCTGCCCTGATCAACACGGTTGTGTATAGGCTTAAGACGGTGTGGGGAGGACTCGACAAACGAGTGTTGTCGGTAATGGAGGACCTTGGTTCGAATCTCACTTCGCCCGATAAGAACTATCGAGCTTATAGAAGACTGTTCAAAAGCGGCGTCAACCGACCTCAGATCCCTCACCTCGCTATTGTGTGTAGAGACATCTTTATGCTGGAGGAAATGGATAAGTCCGTGAAGCCTCTTCAACCCTCCACTCTGCATTCCGATCCTGCTCCTCCTCTCTCTAAGGTCACACGGGACAGAAGATGATAAAGTTCTTGAACTACATGAAGCAATACAACATCATGGAGCAGATACAAAAGTGTCAGAAGATAGCGTACTCTGACTTGGGAGCCGAAGACAGAACTCTCTCTACTATCCTCCGGAACTGCGATGCCCTGGTCATTTCGGAAGACGAACAATGGCAGTTGTCGTATAAGATCGAGCCTAAGCAAATTAAACGGGCTTAGATGAAGATGAGCGAACGGACTAGGGGGTGGAGGCCTAAGGCTCGCGGATTCTAAGGTGCATGGCGAGCGGAGGGGAAGAATGTGGCGAAAGCAAATAGATAGATATATCGAAGCCAAGTTACCGGGCAATGAGAGGTAAAGAAAGAAAGAGAAGGGGGAGGGGTAGACTAAGGTGGGAGAAGAGCAAAGGAAATGGAAGAGAAAGCGAGATAAGATAAATAGAGTAGCTTCCCGCGTATGTATAGCTAGTTTTTTCCCTTTTCTTTTCTTTCCTTTTCCTTTTCCTTTTCTTTTCTTTTCTTTTAGTCCTTTTGCCCTTCTTTTATTTCGTTCTGTTCCTCTTCTTCCGCGCCCCCCGCCCTTCTTCTCTTTGGTCTTCCATTTGCTCTCCCCTCTCCTTTTCTCCCCTCCACCTGTGCATCTCTTTATTTCTCTTGATTCTTCCCTCCCCTTCCCCTCTCTGTCTTCTGTCTTCCCCTTCTTCTTATTTCTTTGTATGCAAGTACTTGTTTGTTTCTTGTTTTATTTTTCCTCTGTTCCTCTTCTCTCGTCCCTTCTCTTTTGTTGTTAGCATTATCTCTTTCCCTCCACTAGCATTTTGTCTAACTTCTTTATTTCTTTTTCTCCTTTGTTCTGTGGTAATTTTCCCTCTCATCTTTATCTTTTTCATCATCTTCATCTTCTTGTTATTCTCATTCTCATTCTTATTCTTATTCTTATTCTTATTCTTATTCTTATTCCTATTCCTATTCCTATTCTTATTCTTATTCTTCTTTGAGTTGCTATAATTGAGACATCTTAAGTTGTACGTGTATACTAAATATATGTGTTTATTTATATGTATATCTATAAGTAAGTACATATGTTGTTGTGATTTATTGTTGATGTTGTTGTTGTTAATATTGCTGTTACGTTTTGTTTTTGTTGGGATATGATCACTTTCATATGGAGTAATCTCGTGTCTTTTCTTTGGAGTTTTGTTTCTTCTCAATTTGAGACGTACAACGACACTGAGTGTGATACTGTGTACCGACGCTTGTTCATGCATCGCATGCCTTGTGTTGTTATTCTCAATTTGAAAGGCATCCTAATTGTGTTGTAGTGGGATGACCTCCTGGGTTTTTTTTTACGTTTTCTTCTATTGTTCTTGTTGGTCCTCTCTCTATGTTGTCTTTTTACTCGTGTTTAAGATTTGTTTATTCTGCAAGGCTTTTGGTTTCGTTTCTGTTATGTTCTGTTACGTTCTCTTTTGTGGCGTGGGGTTGTCAGTGGAATGTCTGTGTGTCTCTTTCTTGTCGAATGGTCACGATGCATTGACCATGGTCAGTGGCAAGTCTTCTTTTTTTACTTCCCCCTCAACTTCTTCTCCTTCGTTCTCTTCGGGTGTTGTATTTCCTCTGCTCTTCTTTTTTTCTTATTCTTTTTCTTTTCCCTCTTGTTTAGTTGGGTGTTTTGTTTTCTTTCGTTTTCTTTCATTTTCTTTCGTTTCTTTCGTTTTCTTTTCGTTTCTTTCGTTTTCTTTCGTTTCTTTCGTTCACTGTTCCATGTTCCATGTTCTTTTTCCTCCTGTCCCACTGCAAGTAGTATTGCGAGTGCATCTAATATAACGTTGATAATTCACATTCCCTGAACCTGGTTGATAAGTGTATGCGTGGGCTGGAAACAAAGGTATGGTGATGAGGAGACAGTACATATAGCAAACGTTGTATTTCATTCCTTGTGGTTCTTTTCTTGTATTTGTGTCTTTTTTCTTCTTGTTCTTTGATTGTTTTCTTCTTGTGTATCTTAGTCCCTTGTTTTGTCTTTTGCTTATTCTCGCATGTTGTGCGCATGTTTAGTTTAGTTTTGTTTTTGTTCCTGTCTGTGTTAAAAATGTGTATATCTCGTTTCTTCGTCTCGGTTGTTTGCACTGCATTATTTTGTTTAGATCTGTTGTGCTTAGTGTTGATCTCGTCTTGGTCTCGTGCTCTCTTTATGCATTCCTCAGTTGGTAGAACTGTTGTCTTTTATTTGTATCATAAATAATAAAACCTCTTTAAATAACAGTCTTCGCCCAGTGCGTGATTTCTCATAAAGCTCAATGGTGAGGAAGTCGAACATGTTGAGGGTGTATGTAGTATACGTAGGAGCGAGTGATGAGTAAAGATGAATCGTCCGGCAAGGCCACTTATGCTCTTGATTCATTTGCGGAGTATCGAAGTGTGACTTCGTCATGGGCTGTTCGTTTTGTTTGTTAATAAACTGTCTGTTAAAAAAAAAAGGATAAATCGTGGGCATTATTACACATATACTTTCATGTGTGCGTGTACTTTTGTTCAGTGTCCAGCATGTGTTGTCGAGAAAACTAAACGAATAAAACTGCCCCTACCCTCGATATCACATGAATAGTTTGTATGTCAACAGAAATGGAGAAAATATCGAGGTACTACGAGGAATCATCACTGTGCGATACTCTCGAGAGAGAGAGTATAGACCTCCTTGATTAGATATATCCATGCGCGTGTGTGTATATATAAAATAGTGAGTAAAGTGATGCATTGTTGTAATATTTATTTGTTTTCTAGCAAACAAAAAATCTAATGATTGAATCGAGGAAGGGAGAAGATAAGAGGGAAGAGAACGAAGAAGAAAAGGGAACAGAACGTCCGCTGAGGAGTTCCGAATAAAAAGCAATGATATTAAACAACCTATATACGAGACTGTATACGGTCGGTTGTACATGAAGTGCGAGCGAATTCAAGAAATAAATAAAATAAGGGGACTGAATGTGGTGGCAAAGGGATCCACCGCATTCGGAATAGGTATAGACGAGGTAAGAGTAAAAAAATAAACAAAGGAAGAAGGGGAAGAGAGGAGAGAGAGGGGCGAAAGGGAAGAGAGGGGAGAAAGGGAAGAAAGGCAAGAAAGAGGGGAAGGTAAGAAGGGAGTGGAACGAGGATAGCACAGGAAAGCAAGAGAGAAGACGAGAGAGAAGACAAGAGAGAAGACGAGAGAGAAGACGAGAGAGAAACAAGAGAGGAGGCGAGAGGAGGCGAGAGGAGACTAGAGAGGAGGCGAGAGGAGACGAGAGAGGAGGCGAGAGAGACCGGTGCTTAAGCGCGGCAGATATTTTCGAGGATGGAGAGAGAAGAGAGGAAGAGATCCTCCATCTTGGTCCACGCCTTCTTGTGAGCCGAGTTAAGCGGCCTCACCATGTCGACGAGGAGAGGGTGGGAAGCGATAGAGGAGGAGTGCACTGAGAGGAAGAGGTAGGTGAAGGACTCGGTGAATTCCCAGTTAAGAGAGGAGGAGAGGGCAGCGTAGAGGAAGAGGATAACAAGCGAGATCTCAATCGAGGCATCGTCGGAGTGGAGGGCAATGCTCCTCACCTCGACGTCGATGGCGGCGGGGGAGAGAGAGAGCAAGTACTTGGAGACTGTCTCCACTCCCTCCTTCTCTCTGCGCGTGAGGAACGCAGAGACATCGGATACCTTCTCTGCTTCGATTGCCATTCCTTCGACGATCCCCTCGGAGGAGGAAGAGGGGCCGAGGGAGAGCGACTTGTTTGCCAACGCTACTCTCTTGCGGAGAAGGGAGTAGGAGGAGGAGATGCGGCGGTAGAGGTGCATGAGTCTCTTGAATACAGACTTGGTAATGATCTTGTTGGCGTGAGCGATGATCCTCCTCTTCTCGTCCGCCTCCTCGGCCTCCGTGTCCTTCTTCTCCTGCCTCTCCTCCTTCGACAAAGGTCCTCTCCTCCTCTTCTGCCCTGCCTCCTGCTCCTTGATCATAGCCTGCAGCTCTTTGTCATCATCGTCCATGTCCTCCTCCTTGAGCACCCCCTCCTCATTGTCTTCTTCCGCCTCCTCCTCCCCTACTCCCAGGAGCTTCTTCGCCTTGTTCTGAGCTTCTTCCTCCGCAGAGGGGTCTATGAAGAAAGCTCTAATCAGTCTCACAAGCATTGCCTCTCCATGCACTCTGTCGGCCCTCATGACTCTCCCTGCCATCTCCAGCTCCTTCGCCCTCACTGCCTCCTCAAACTCAGACTTCATTTTCTGAACATCAATAGAGGGATCGGTTCCTTGCAAAACAGGCAGGAAAAAGGGCATTTCTTTGGGCACGACCACATCTGCCTTCGCCTTGTTCCTCTCCTTCACCACGTCCAAGAACGACAGCTGTTGCCAGCGAGACGTGGGCAATCCAGAGAAAGTGATGAGGGTGGAGGGAGCAGAGGGGTCGCAGTCAGAAGAGGAGAAGTCAAAGGGTCCAGAGGAGACTGGGAAACCCTCCTCAGTAAGATATGCCGGGTTGAGCGCCTTTTCCATCGCTTGTCTCACTCTCTCGAACCCTTCGTCGTTGTCGTCCTCCTCCTCTTCCTCCTCTCCCTCCTCATCCTCCTCCTCCTCCTTATTGAGTCCCAGCTTCGCCTCTTCATCTCTTACCGCCTTCTTCTGCGCGACCTTCCTCTTTCTCCTGAGCTCTTCTTTCTTCTCCCTCTGCTCTTCCTCCTTCTCGATCTCCCCCATCTCCTCCTGGTCCTCGCTGAAAGGGGCAGAAGACAGAAGTCCGATGTGGGAAGGTCCCTCTACCTTGGAGTATCCTCTGAAGATACCATAGTAGAGCTTGTTTAGCCAGAGGAAAACACCGAGACTACCTGCGTGGGTGGTGGCGAGGAGGTTGGAGGAAGGGGAGAAGGAGAGAGAGGTAATGGGACGAGAGAAGGTAACCCATTGCACAAGTTGAGAAGAAGGAATGTCAAACACGAGAAGAGACCCATCGGAAATCGCTGCCACGATAAGGCGGGCATCTGGCGAGAGGGCGAGAGAAGAGCATGCGTGAGGGGTAAGTCTCTGAGGAACTTTCAGTTTTCTCACGATGCGGAAGGAGTCCACGTCAACGACGAAGAGATCGGAACTGTCAAGATAAACAACTAAGAGGGAGGAAGATTTCACCATAGCTGCTCTGTTAACGGGAGAAGGGAGGTCGAGAGCATTGGTGAGACGCAGCGAATGAGCATCCCACTTAAGTACCTTCGAATCGAGTCCGGTCGTGATAATGAACTGGTTCAGCTCGTCGACAGCGATGAATGTGACCGCATCTGAGTGTCCGTTGTCCACCAAAGCCTCTCTGTTGGCCTTGTCGATCGCATCCCCGATCACTCCGTCCTCCCCCACCCTTCCCGTTAACACAGCCTCAGAGTAAGCAGCGGTGGCCCTGTCGAGTTTCTTTCTCTTCCTCTTTCCATGCTGGATTGCGGTGGGATCGTTCGGTTTCCCAAGTGTTCCTCTAAACAACCCCGACTCCACGTTGTATTTCTCTACTCTTCCATCTGTCGTTCCGACATAAGCAAAGTGCCCGCACGCAGACATGGCGACAGCTGATCCCCCGGACAGTCCTTGTGCGTTCTTGTTCGTCAACTTAATAGAAGACATGTTCTTTTTGCTAGTACTCCACGCTCTGAAAAGAGAATCGTTCGCGTGTGCAGTAACAATGTTAGCATTCTCCCTCTCCCTCACCGAGCTGCACGCAATGTCCACAACGGGGGGTGCCCTGAGCTCCTTGAGTGTCTTGTTTGTCCTGTTGGCAGTGGAAATTATCGAGCCCTGAGATAGTTCTACGCTCTGCTGATCTCTGTTCACATTCATCATCCTCACGGCTCCATCCTCTCCACATGTTATTATCTCGTTGTCGCTGTAGAACACGCTCTTTACCACGGGGCCGGCGTGTCCCTCCCTGCTCCTGAGCAGTCTGGCGGTGTTGTTTTGGTCATCGAAGATCCACATCTTGATCGTATTGTCGCTACCACTAGTTACAAGCACGGGTTCATTGGCTAAGAACTCCATCGACGTGATTGCCCCCCCATGACAGTTGTGCATAACTGTATGGAGTTGTCTCGTTTTCAGGTTCCAAACCGTGATGTGTCCCAGTCTCGACCCAGCTACCATGAAGGGAGCTCCGTCAGAACGGAAGGCGAGGGAGCTGATTCCTCCCTCAGTCTGGTGAAACCAGATTACCTCTTTGTCGAAGCGAAGGTTATGCACGCTGATCATTCCATCCTCCCTCCCCACTCCCACCACATCCACTGCGGGAGACTTGCAGATCGCAGAGATGGCTCCTGCGCGGGTAAGCCCCGCCTTGGCGCGGAGGAGCTCCTCCTTAGCATCGTCATTGATCAAGGCCTCAATCGAAGGAGGAACAGTCGTCATCCCAGTGAATGTATGCAGCTTCTTCTCGGAGTTGAAGTTCCACAGCTCCACCACTCCGTTGCTCCACCCTACGAGGATCTTGTTGATGTAGGTGGGAGGGTGGATGATCTGAGTAATAATCGCGTCTTCGTCTCCCATGGGTGACTCGAACTCGATCACCTTCGAAGGCTTGATCTGTCCATACGACTTCAAGCGGTTGAAAAACTCACGAGCTCCTCCGTTCTCCCCATTATTTTTGTCACCCTCCTTCGCATCTTTTCCTGATCCAAATGCGTACTCGTTACGCTCCTTAGTGAAAGCAAACCCAACCTCTTCAGAAGACAAGTCCCACACACACAACACGTTGTCCTTGCTCAAAGAAAACAAAGCAGTTCCCACCACAAACAACTTAGTCAATGTCTTTCCACGAGGAGGGATTAAACGAGTAACTTCGTGAGTACGCTTCCACACGATAATCTCCTTTCCAGCAGTAGTGAATGTCACATCCTTTGAAGTAGCAATGCTTCTGATTTTGTGCTCCCTCTCAGGCCCAACAAGGACCAACCTCATTTTGTCACAGTTGAAAACCTGCCATGATTTACCGATAGAAACAGTGACAAAGTTTTCGTTTCCCAACCTCTTCAAGTCAAAAGGAGTTGAATCGGAGATGAAACCTATTGTACGGTACGACTCAAAGAACGTACTCGAAGGCATCTGCAATTTCATAGAGATAATAAAGTATTTGTGTTAAAAATATGACGGAATTTAAAACAAATGTATAAAATTATAATGAAAAAATATATGCGCAAGGTGCAAACAAACAAGGTAAGGGATATATAAATAATAAGGAAAAAGTATAAATCGAGTTTTTAGAGATTGTGCTATATTTCTCACTTCTTGAAAAAATCTGCTATTATATTTCAAATTTGTGTCTTCTCCATTATTTTTGGGTGCACATTCAAGTGGGCATTTCTTCAATCAGAACTATGCACAAATGAAGACTACATTCAGCGCGTCCATTTTAAAAACATATAGTTATAATATTTTCGTACACATTTGGTGAGTGTTTACTATAATCCGCTGATAATTAATCGTAATATAACATGTATTATTCCAGTGTGCAAGCATGTTTACAAAATATGGAAGAGCAAGTATGTTTATTACTGAAAATGAGCACTATGCTGCATGAAAGTGAAATATGAGAGTGACATGTAAATACAAACTAGACTGTGCGTATAATAAATAAATAATTCAAAAGGAAAAAAATATTTCAATGAAACATGGGACTAGTGAGTATCTTAGTCCGAATCAGACATGTCACTGAAATCATTGCTATCATCGTCAGATTCTTCCTTTTTGTTCTTCTTGTTGCCCTTCTTCTTCTCCTCATTTGCCTCATCCTTGTGGAAATAAAGGGCAGTAGCCTTCTTTTCATACTCAGCCTCAGACATCTTTCCCCTCTTCACCTTCTTCATCATTCTCATCTCGGCCTGCAACTCATCCCATTCATTCGCAAACTCCTCGTAGGTCTTGGTTTTCTTAGTTTTACGCTTCTTCTTCTTGATGAGTTCCTTCTCCTTCCTTAGCTTCTCCTTATCCTTCTCCAGCTGTTCTCTCTTGGCCTTCTCAGCTGCGTGCTTGAGCTTAGTTTGTTCGGCTTGTACAATGTGAACCTTCTGTTTCTCAGGATCAGAGTAAGTGATCTCGCTAGGTGTTTGGGAAGTGAAGCGAGGGTACTTGATGTTAAACTTCAGCAGCTCAGGGAGCTGAAGAGAATAAAAAAATAGAAGAGAAGGGAAGAGAAAAGAAGAAACAAGAGAAGAATAGGTGTTAGATTGAATCAATAAGGGGAATATAAGTGCGTCAGAAGAGTATAATGCAGAGGGGTAGTAAGACGGGCGTAAAAAGCTCAGAGAGTGATGACGGTATAAACACGTAGAGGTGAGGAAGGGACAAGATGTAAAGGAAGCAACGCATACCCTGGGGAGAAAGAGGAGACCCATTCCGATGGCATAGTACTTGATGTTGAGGTCGTTAAAGAGAAAGATATGCCTAAGCTTGTGTTCCATGTAGGCCTTAATGCAACTGACGAACGCGTCACTCCCTATAAGATTAGAGCGTTGCCAATAAGGAACAAGAAAGGGAGAGAAGGGGAAAGCAAAAAAGGGAGGGAGGGAAAGAACGCGAGTGGAGAGGGGGCCGGATATCAAAAACAAAGTAAAGGGGTGAGTATGGATTCAAGAAGCAGAGGAAACACAAAATAAACGCATAATAAACGAAAGATAAGCAAGTGCATAATCAGTTTCAGTTAAAGCGTAAGAGCGGATGTCCCATTGCGTGTCGAAGTGTATGGCATATGGAGCATGCGGAGTATAAGCGTTATGCGTAGTCGTGCATGAGTGTGAGAACGTTTGATTGTCAGTCCGTGCGAATATGTGAGATTGTGAGTGACTGCATACGCACCTAGCTTGAAGTAATGTCTGTCAGTGGAATGTAAGTGCCTGATGAACGCCACAATGTGAGTTTTGTCGTCGGCAGGAGTAATAGTAGAGCGTTCCTCCTTCGTCTCAAAGTCCTTCTTCTGCTCCTCAGCGATCTGACTCTTCTTCTTCTCATTGACATTCTTGTACTTCTTGAGTCTATTTTCCATATCTTTCTTGATCAAATCTGCTCTCTTCTCCTCCTTCCTCGTGAAGTCGACAACCTCTCTAGGGAGGATGGTTTGTTTCTCTTCCTCTTCCAACGACTCTAGTTCTTTTTCTGAAATGGGGATGTTTTTGAGTCGGAGGTACTCCACGTATGAGTCCTCATTCTTCATCAAAAACAACAACGCGTTTCCTCTTCTTCCAGCTCTCGCTGTCCTTCCGATACGGTGGACGTAGAACTCGGGGTTCTGTGGAGCATCATACTGGAGAATCCAATCAAGCGAAGGGATATCGATTCCTCTAGCTGCGACGTCAGTGCAGAAGAGGGCTCCTGCCTTTGCGTTCGTGAAGCTCTCGAGGACTCCGTTTCTCTTCGTTTGAGTCATTCTCCCATGTAATCCACAGATCAAGGGGCTGTCGGTGTCCTCCTTGTCTGTGTGGAAGACGGAGGCAAGAGCAGGGAACTTAGGGAGGGTGGAGATGAAATATTCGACAGAAGAACAAGTAAGAAAAAACACCATGATCTTCTCGTCCTTGTGCTCCAACAAGAAATTCACTAAGTGCGTCAACTTCTCCTCTGGCTTCACCAGCGAGTACCAGTTCTAGAGTAACGCGAAAGGGGGAGAGGGAAGGGGAAAGGGGGAGAGGGAAGGGGAAAGGGGGAGAGGGAAGGGGAAAGGGGGAGAGGGAAGGGGAAAGGGGGAAGGGAAAGGGAAAGGGAAAGAAGGGAGGGAAAGGGAACGAGGAAAGAGAAGTATGAGGGGGAAAACAAAGCAGAGATAAGAGAAGGGTAAGGACAGAGAGGCGAGAGAGTGAGGAGAGAGGGAGAGGAGAGGGGAGAGGGAAAGGGGAGAGGAAAGGGGAGAGGAGAGGGCAGAGGGGAGGGGAGAGGGGAGAGGGTAGTGAGAATTAGAAAAGAAAATATATATGGGTGAATAACAGATGGTGTGAATAACAGAAGACGTAGTGTAAAAAGATAGAGGTGGAGAGGGAAGAAGCCGTACGAAACGCAAGACAGAGACAGAGATAGTGGGGCAGATGTATAGATGATAGGGAGACAGAGGAGGTCAGCGCACGGCGTATGGTGAGCGATAGACGGTGAGAAGTGGTTAAATAAAGCGAGGAAAGGCGGTGGGAGGTAGTGGGAGAGAGGGAAAATATCGTATGAGATCGGCATGAGTGGTAGGAACTAGCTAGATATAGAGCGGTGGATAAAGCATGGCTGGACTTACGCTGAGTGAAGCAGGGGTAATAGCATTAGAGACGTCAACACCAGGAAGAAGGGTCGACTTGGTGGTCTTCGAGTCCTTTCCATCTTCCCTCTCCTTCTCCTCCTCATCTAGTGCTTCCCTGATGTTCTGTGCCTTGTACTGGACCTGCAGAGTGATCCTCACGGGGTTCCTGAGCCCACTCTTGACCAGTTCGTTTACCTGGTCGGTCTGAGTTGCTGAGAAAAGCCCAGTTCTCCTTTGCTTGGGGATGAACGAAAGGATCGCGTTCAGAGAGTTGTGGAAGCCCAGATCGAGCAGTCTGTCCGCCTCATCTAGCACTAGGACTTCGAAGTCAGAGACGTTTCTCTTGGTCGCCTTGAAGAACTGTTCAAGTCTTCCAGGCGTTGCGATCACAATATTTCCTCCTTGGGCAGCGAACTTCTCCTGCTCAGTCCTCGTGTCCGATCCACCGATACAAAGAAAACAGACTAAACGAAGACGGTAAGTTAGAGGGAGTACCATGGAGTGGGGTGAAGTTGAAGAGGAAACACACGGAGTGTGGGAAATGTGTGTTAAATGTGTGTTAAATGGGTGTTAAATGCATATGTGTGAGGAAGAGAAAAAAAAAAAAAAAAGAGATATATAGGTGTACAGTACGAGACAAAACGGAGCGACGAATTAGTCACACAAGTAGAGATTGATACGGTATGTATATGTTGGAGGCGTGGCTGAGTAAAAGAATAAAAATGAAAAATGAGCAGAAGTGTGAAAGAGAAAGAGTAAGAGTAAGAGAAAGAGAAAAGAGAAAGAGAGACGGGATGATAGCATACCGAATGTCACTGTTTCCCTCCAAAAAGTGGCTGAACACTCCGTAAATTTGTGCAGCAAGCTCTCTCGTGGGGGAAAGGACGACAGCGATGATGGAGTGCTTTCCAAGGGGTTCCTGAAGGTGCTTTCTGTGACAGATCTCGATCACTGGCACTGCGAATGCCACCGTCTTTCCACTTCCAGTCACAGCCTGCACACACACATCCTTATGAGAAAGGAACACAGGGATGGTTGCCTTCTGCACAGGAGTCATCGAAGTGAACCCTAGTCTTTTGATTCCGTTCATGCAGAGATCAGAGAGAGCAGGAGTCAAGGTGTCCCACGAAAGAACATTTGCCTTTGATGACTCCTTCTTCACTTTCTTGACTTTCTTCTTCTTTGCAGGATCCTCTTCCTCAGTATCATCGTTTGCAAGCTTTCTCTTAGTGGTTACTTGGGTATCTTCAGCAACAGGCTCCTCCACCTTCTTTTTCTTCGAAGTAACAGTCTTTTTAGTCATATCTAATAATAGAGGAATATAGGATGACATAAAAATGTTGAATTATGAAATTCTTTCAAATACGAAATATAAAGAATTGTACATTTAAAACAAACAAGTTGCACTCAATGGGGATGTGAGTGAAATGAAAGAAAAATATATCACAGAGATGAGTTATAAAAAGTAAATAAGCTTTTCTCAAAAATAGGTGAGTATGAAAATATCTAGTTTAAACTCTAAGATGATTAAGAAGAAATGAGAATAAAAGGATAGTGAAAATAAAATAGTAAGTATGAAAGAGTTTTGATGTATCTTCAGTATAGAGTATGTTTAATAAGCTGTAACGGAGATATATCCTCCAGAAAATCAAGTACATAATTTGCATAATATGATACCTGCACATGTTTCTATGTAGTATCTCAATTTGAGATGTACTATTTACAATACTTTAACACAATTATAGCTTTACATGTTTGCCAAACAATAAATTTGATATTAAAATATTATTTAAATGTTTTGTTTGTATCTATATTTCTGCTGTACATCTGATTAGGTATTATATTTGCGCTGAATATGTCAGATGATCAACTTTTAAGGAATCACTTAAAGTTACACGGTACTTTATAAATGTAATGTGCGCAGAATAGGTATATCTTGCGAGAAGCTTTACTCAATTACGAAGTATATAAAATATTATACAAATATTTACATGAGTATACACATTTATGCAACTTTAAACCAATATATTTATCGGTATAATAATTTTGATCATCTTGCATTGGCCATGCAAAATAATTTTGAATCAATACATCTATAGAAATAACCGACTTTTTCTCACTCTGATTAAGTCTTCGATGCATTCTTATCATGTATACACTCAGAAATATATGACACGAGGGGCGTCTTCAAAAGCGAAGAGTTGTTCGGCTTTCCTTCCTACTTTGCCTTTTCCACTGAACAATGAATAAAACAAAAATGTACTAAAATACTTGTTTATTAGTTATAACATATATGCACACAAGCACACAGACCCATGCACACACATTAGTTGTATTATTTACATATTCCGGCATTAGAATAAAACATACTCACTAACAGTAACAAACTACACACAGATAAGAAAAAAAAACTATGAACCATCAAGTCAACTTACAAATGACTCTAGCATGCCAGATGACGAGATATTATAACAGAAGAGAAGAAAAAACTATCAACACTACAACCGTGATTGATATAGACTACTGCAGTTTGAAAAACAACGCCAGAATACATGCAAAGCAAACGAACGATGAGAAGAAAAAGAAAACAAAAAGAAACACGAAGTGATAAGCAAAGAAGAATAGGAAGTCAGATACACAGGCGATAGGAGTGTGAACACATAGAGAGATATTTGACAGCATTTGTCAGGATCTGAGGTGTTTTAAATGTCACAGCACACGCCTTGAAGGTCGGGAATAGGGTTCTTGATGAGTCTGACGGAGTTAGATCTGAGGACCTCGATGGTCCCGTTATGCTGGTACCAAGGCTCTCCGTCGAACTGGACGTAGCAGAAGTCGGAGGACTTCATTCTCACCCCACACACTTGTCCCAACCTTCTCGCCCTTGTAAGTTTAGTAACTGAGAGGGTGAGATGGGGAGTGTTCTTGAAGCTCAAGAACTCCAGCATTCCATCGTCTACTGAGGGGAGGAACTCGGGGACGTACTCCCCCTCGAAAGGCTTTGCGGTGGGAGAGCCCCAAACCTGTCTTCCGGCAGCGTAGTTAGGAAGATTAAGGAGGACAAGAGCCCCGATTTCCTTAGTGTTCAGGTTTGTTGACACCCATTCGTATTCCCCCTTGCCTTCCTTGTCAACGAGGATATCTACATCGAGCGAGAGAGGGGGCGTAGAGCAGTTGCACATGTTGAGTCCTCCCCAGCAAGCAATCCATGACATAGAACACAGTCGGCACTGGTAGCAGCCTCTGTGACTCTCTCTGTGTTCATGAAACAAAGACATGATCTCAGCGTCTAGTCCGAACGAGAAATAGTTATTGAACGACACTTGGAAGTACCTGTTGTCTCCAGTCACGTATCCAGTCTCTGCCTCTCCAGGGGGAGATCTCACGGGAACATCCTCCTCGTCGTCACTTTCCTTCTTCTCCTTCTTCTCGTCGTGTCCTTCATTGCGTTTGGGGGAGGGAGGGACAGGGCTAAAGGACGCGGTGTGGGAGGGGTCGGGGGTGACAGGGTCCCTCAGCGCCATGAACTCTTCCTTAGATATCTCTCTCACAGAGGGAGGGAACTTAGCTCTCGCAACGCCTTTCTCACTCTCCTCCAAATCTTCCCTGGGGATGCTGATGAGTACGTTCCACCTGTCCAGGTTCTGGACAACGCAGTCGGGCCTGGTCATCTCAGCGATGTATTGCTTGAGGGTGTTCTTGCTCCTAAGCTTATGTCCCCACCCAAAGTACCTGGACGTATCGTTTCCAGTTCCTAGGGGAATCAACCCCACCAGAGGAGGCTCCACGAAGTTGATCCTGCCCACCGTCGACAGTACCCAGTTCACCGTTCCGTCTCCTCCACACGCTATCACACGCAAGTTGGGAGTGTCCTTGAACCTTTCGAGCACAGGCGTGGGCCCTCCTTTCTCCGCCAAGTTAAATACCTTGTCGAGACCTAGCACCTCTTGCAAGAGGTCCTTTATCTCTTTTCCCTTGTTTCCTCCACTGTAAAAGTTGACAAATCCAATCACCACAGGCTTTGCCACCATTGCAGCGGAGTCTGTAGTGCCCTGCGAATTATCTGCTTCAGTGAGCAATAATTTCGTAGACATTGAACACTAACTACTGTTGTAAACCACACATGCGCAACAACGAACACACACACGTTATCTACTTAATCGCTCAGAATATCTTGAAATTATATGATATGAACATAAAATAATACAATAGAGTATACACACACGCTATACTATTCTCCATTGTACACAGTTAATCCTTCTATGCGCAATAAATCGAACATTTCTATGTTTGAGTGATGTCTGAGTGCATGCACCCTATCAATCGAGATGTAAGTTTAATCATGTAAGTAACATGATTACACACAGATCACTTCAAACTTATAAAAAAAGCAAATGTCGTCTGATAGACTGCATCCCTGTCCCAAATATTCCAAATCGTTCATAAAACTATTTCATCGTTTGATCTACACATACTTCTCTAATCCTAAATCTTCACTCAATTCCCCTCTCAGAAAAACGAATAAAACGAACACGCAACGCTTATCATACACATATAGACAACGCAATATATATAACTAACATGACCAGTTACATATGCATTCGCACAAGAAACACTTTCGGCGATTATATGCTTTCTTTAGCTCTGCTGGCTTGCAATTTCTCTCATATTTCAAAATATCTTCACTGTGTTTTTTGTTTCTCACGCACACTCAAAGTTTAACGAACATAACACACTTTTAAGGCATTTCTTTTACCTGGAAATTTATAATATACCACTCCATGCTTTATACGGATATCTTATTTACACTTTCACTAGGCTATGCACTCGTAATTATTTATTTACACTCCAAATTAACCCAAATTTATGACTTTTTGGTTTGAATTTCCTACACTAGAATGGTGTTGACAACGCGATCCTTCCCCCCGGTCACGTTGAAATACGAAATCTTCCAAAACCAGGGACCCCATGTTTTGGTAAGTTTTTAAGTATATCATATCTTTTAACGTATATCTCTGCTGCTTTGCAACTGCATAATTTGTATTCCAATTTTGTGCTGCAAACAACGCTTCATGGAACTAACAATTCTCTTTTTCTTTCTCTTACTAAAATCCTATTTCTCAGGCATTGGTTTCAGTGAGTCACATGGTTGGACTTATCAACCAGATCAAGCAAGTAACCGAGTTTGCTGTTGACATTTTTAATAGTACGTACATTCTCATTTTATTTGAATGAGTTTCAATGTGTGTCAACGCCATCCATTTGTGGCATAGCTTGTTTCCTTTGCTCCCGATGCATTTTTAGACAATGCCTTTTGTACTTTACCATTTTAACGTTGCCTGATATAACCTTTTTTCTGCGTGTATACATACGCCCTCTTTATTTTTCTCTATTTTTTTTTCTATGCAGTTATCTACAAGGACGCGACTGTGCTTAGCAGCAGGATCAAGAGGTTAGACGAGTCGATCACGACGATCGAGCAACTACTACCCCAGCTCCACTCGCTCTTCAACCCCAACAATGCCGTTGGTTTCTTCGGAACCCCTGCCCCTGAGATTGCTTACAGGAGAAACGTAGGTCTTCTCTTTTTCCTGCTGTTCTACTCCATTTCTCGGGTTATTTTTCTTGGTTCTTGCGTCTTTTTGCGTGCTTCGTTTCCTTGTCATTTGTACACGTGTGTATTTCTACACTTTGCTATTCGTTTGATCGTGTGCTGATCCTTGTTTCTCTCTTGTTTCGCATCTACTGGTTTCACTTATTAATGCTTGATATCTTACTCATTGACACGATTCGTCTCTCCGCTGTTTGTTCATTTTTTATTTCCATGTTGTATGATGCATATTACATATCGCATGCTACATATTGCCTATTGTATATTGTATATTGTATATTGTACATCGTATATTGCATTTGTTTAAATTGATGCCCCACCCCTCTTTCCCTCCTTCCCTCTTTCCCTCCTTCCCTCTTTCCCTCCACCCCTCCGCCCCTCCGCCCCTCCACCCCCCCACCCCCTCCACCCCTCCACCCCTCCACCCCTCCACCCCTCCACCCCTTAGGACATGATTTCACATAACCTCTTTGCATCTTCGAACCGACTTGAGATTATCACCCGCATTCGTCTGACTGCGTTCGAGCCCCCTCGTGTAGGTGAACTCGATTCGATCAGTGGAGGAGATTGCGGAAAATTGTACTCGAACCCAGAGATCTTCTTCAACGAGTGGCTCAAGGAGGAGGAGGCTCTGCAGGAGAAGGAGGCGAAGACGAGGAAGGGTAAGAAGAAGAAAATGAAGAAGCAAAAAGAGAAGAAGGTAACCGTGGAAGGAATCGACGTGAAGGTGTACTCTTCCCAAGGAGCAGAGTTCGGAGTGATGACGAAGACTGTCGGAGGCACTCTCGGACCCTCCTCCTCCAACCTCTCTGCTTCCCCCGTCCCCGCTGGACCCACTCCCATCGCTGCGCCTGCTCCTGCAGCCCCTTCTCCCTCTCCCGCCGCTCCTTCTCCCGCTCTCCCTCCTCACACTTCCGCATTCGCTGCGCCTGCTGCCCCTGTCGTCCCTTCTCACCATCCGGCTCCTCCTCCTTCTATCCCGGCTCATGCCCCTCCTCCCTCTGGTCCCCATCCTCCTCCTGGACCTCCCCTCCCAACGCTGAACATTACGCCCCTCCTCCTCCTTCCCACGCAGAAGTGTACCCCTCTCCTCCCTCTCACCCTTCTCGTCCTCCTCCTCCTTCCCACCCCTTCTCCGACGATTCTTTTGCGCCCGTTCCTCCTCCTCATGCCCCTCCCGCTGCTCCTCCTGTATCTCTCCCTCCTTCGCAGTCCTTCGGAGCTTACCCTTCTGCTCCTGCCCCTCCCCCTTCTGTCCCTTCCGCCCTTCCCTCCGCCCCTCCCTCCGTCCCCCCTCCCGCTTCCCCCTCCACTTCTTTCTTCGCTCCTCCGATTGCCCCTGTGTTCGACCTCGACTCCTCCTCCTCTTTCCCCTCCGACGTTCCCGAGGCTCCTGAGCTTGATTTATTCACTGCACCTGTTCCTCCCTCCATAGATTTCTCCTCCGCCCCCCTGCTCCCTCCTTTTCTTCCTCATCCTCTGCCATTCCAGATGCTCCTATTTTCGGTAAATTACACTCATATACATACACATGCACATACACATGTACATACACATATACATACACATACACATACACATACACATACACATACACATACACATACACATACACATACACATACACATACACATACACATACACATACACATACACATACACATACACATACACATACACATACACATACACATACACATACACATACACATACACATACACATACACATACACATACACATACACATACACATACACATACACATACACATACACATACACATACACATACACATACACATACACATACACATACACATACACATACACATACACATACACATACACATACACATACACATACACATACACATACACATACACATACACATACACATACACATACACATACACATACACATACACATACACATACACATACACATGTACATACACATATACATACACATACATACACATACACATACACATACACATACACATACACATACATACATACACATACACATACACATACACATACACATACACATACACATACACATATACATATACATACCCACACGCACACATACTCTTTCTCTTTCTTGATCCACACAGTCACACCACTCTTTCTTTTCCTCCCCTACTTTCCTCATTGATTAGCTTTACCTGCACACTTCGTTCTTCTTCTCGCTCTAACCGATACATATGCGCTCACAATTCCTCATTTGCACCCTTAACTTCGTCTTCCTTCTCCCTTCGTCTTCCTTTTTCCCCCTTTCCTCTCCCCCTCTCTTCTCTTCATCCTCCCTTCCCTTTATTTGTTTCCTCCTCTTCTTTTCTTTCTGTTCCCTTCTCTTTTTTTTATTCCCCAACCCTTCTTCCTTTCTTCCTTCTTCCCCTGCCCTCCCTCCTTCCTTTCCCCGTCCCCCCCCTTTCTTCCCCTACCCCCCCTCCTTTTCTTCATTTTCCTCCTTTCCTCCTCTTTCCTCCTTTCCATCTCTTTCCTCCCCTTTCCTCCCCTTTCCTCCCCTTTCCTCCCCTTTTCCACACTCTCCCTCCCTCCCCCCCTTATTTCTACCTTTATTTCTCCGTTTCTTCCTCCTTATCCCTCTTTCTTTCCCCCTTTTCTCCCCCTTTTCTCCCCCTTTTCTCCCCCTTTTCTCCCCCTTTCCTCCCCCTCTTTCTCCCCTTCCCCCGCCCCCGCTGTTTCCCTATCGTACCACAGATGACATATTTGCGGAAATAGCTCCCCAGCCCAAGTTGGAGATCAAAGAAATCTTCTCCTGCTCCTCGTCCTGCTCCCGTCACGGACTCAAGATCCGGATTACTCTCGCAAATCAACACAGGAGGTAATTGAACAAGCAGACACACACGCATATATACGTACACATAGATACACACACACACACACACACACACACACACACACACACACACACACACACACACACACACACACACATATATATATATGTATGCGTGTAGTTTTATATATATACATATACATATGTGTATTCACTCCTCTGTACTGTACATCCTTATTTTCTCCTATTCCCACTCCTCCTTCGCTTCCTCCCCCCACCCCGATTACTTTTCTAACATTTCCTTCCCTTCCCTCCCCCCCCCTCTCTCTCTCTCTCCCCTCCTTCTTCCTTCCTCTGTTTTACCCTTCTCTTTTCCTCTTTCCCTTTTATTCCTTCTCTTCATTGACCCCTTCCCTCTCCCTTCCCTCCCCTTCCCTCTCTCCTTCCCTCTCCCTTCGCTCTCCCTTCGCTCTCTCTCTCCTTCCCTCTCCTTCCCTCTTCCTTTGCGCGAGCATTCAAGCTGAAGAAGGTCAACGCGGAAGAAAAGAAACCAGTGGAGTCGACCGACTCGAGAGGAGTGAATGCTCGACGAGATCAGAAACAGAAACTTCGCTCTCAAGAAGGTAACCGCCTCTTCTCTCTCTTCCTTCTCTCTCTCTCTCTCTCTTCTCTCTCTTCCTTCTCTTCCTTCTCTTCCTTCCCTTCCTTCTATTCTTTCTCTTCCCTCTCCTCCTTCTTTTCATTCTCCCCCTTCTTTTCCCTCTCCCTCTATCTTCTTTGCTTGTATTCTCCTTCCTCATATCTATTTGACATGAAATATGAATGATCAAACAACGGAGAATAAGCCACGTCTAATTTATAACCACATACATTCTAACGTTCCGTTGTTAAATATGATCGATTATCGCGATATGAAATATGAATGCACACAGACACAACCCATAACGAAGGGAGGAGAAGAAGGAGCCTGCCCCTACAGCTGGACTCGGAGCTGTGATGAACATCCTAGCTAGGAGAGCAGCTATCAAGGACTCATCTTCCGAGGATGACGATGATGATGACTGGGACTAAGAAGCAATATTGGACCCTCTCGCTCTCTTCCACCTGCGCTACCGCCTTCTCCCCTTCGCTTCTGCTCTCTTCCACTCAACCACTGCCTTCTGCTCTACATGTTATGCTCTCTTTAGAAATCAAGCACGCCCATTGCTCAAACGCAGATCCAACTGCCACGTGCGATACATACGTGTCATTGTGTATATGTATGTGTACGCGTATGTGTATGTGTATGTGTATGTGTATGAGCACCTCTAACACACACTCATGAGTGCCTACTCCATTGGTAAACGTATGCTCTACCGTTCTCTAGACCTCTATTTCCCCTTCCTATTTCGCTTCTTCCTCTTCGCATTCTCCTTCCACTTCTTCTTTCTTTTCTTTTCTCTTCTTTCTTTCCCTTTCTTTCTACCCTTTGTTTTTCTTCCTTTTTCTTCTTTCGTTTTCTTTCGATTTTCTTTTGATTTCCTTTCGTTTTTTTTTTATTGCTTCCCCTTTTTCTTTACTTGTTTTTTTTTTTTTTTTCATCCTCCTGTTCTTTGTTCATTCGTTTATCGGTAGTATATCCATTTCTCTCAACCTCCCTTCGCACCCACTTCTTCTTTCCTCTCTCCTCTCTCCTCTCTGCTTCATCCTTCTCCTCAGTTTTCATCTCTTCTCCTTGTCTCCTCCCCTACTTGTTCTCTTTGTTTTTCTTTTCATTTCCATATATAGGCTTTATTTTTATATATTTACTCGCTTTTCTCCGCCGTTTCCCCCTCACCCGCATTCCCTTCCTTCTCCCTATGCAGTTGTTTTTGTAATTTATATTAATTAATAAATCAAAAAGTACGTGCCACACACACACACACACTTGCTATATATATATATGTGTATGATATTTATGTATTTATAGAAACTGTTTCTCTTGGATGTGGTCACAGTGCTACTGTAACAAGTATTGACAATTAAAAAAACAACTTACAAACAAAGACTTTATTTATTTCCAACAGAAATAGCAACAGAAACAGAAACAAAGGAATCATTATACAGACAACACCCGCCCATATGCACACACACATAAATATGTTCATCAATCTATATTATGTTGTACACAAACCCATATTCTCTCGTTACGAAACATATACCATTGCCTTTGATTTGGGTTGTGTATTCGATCAGTTCTACGAATGAATTATCAAGAGAGCGAGAAAAATAAAGTCAGACCCAAACCGAATCAAAATCACAAAACACAGTACACATGCAGGTGTTATAACTAAAAGTATATACAAGCAATTACAGGAAGTAAGTGGATGGGTATTCATTAGGGAGAGAGAACAGAGAACGAGAAAGAGCAAAGATCATAAAACGTACACTACACATATACAGAGTTATTAGGACAGAAGAGGCATAGTGGTATTCGTCATATCCTTTAGATGGGGAGGGAGGGAAAGAGAAGGGAGGGAAGGGAATGGAGGCAAAAGAAAGAGAAAGGTATGGAAGGGAAGGGAAGAGAAGAGAAGGGAGGCGAAGGAAAAACATTACATATAAATGAAGTATGTTGCAGGACAAACAAAAACAAAATGCACTAGCATAACGCAACAAAGTAAAAGCAAACAAATAAAATACATTAGAAGAGAGGATAGTCGAAACCAAAATAAACGATACCAAGAGAGACAAACATAAACTATACGAAAATAATACAAGTCCAGATGCGCCAAAAATTATGCATATATATCCCAAGATATGGGTAACTAAAGTGAATCAGTAAAAGCAAGTGGTGAACATAAAAAGACAAAGAGAAAGGGACCAACAAAAAAAACACTCGTCAGTCGGAAGGAAATACGTAGCAAAGAAAGGTTAGGAAATAAATAAATTAACACACGAGGTGGAGAACGACTAGATGATAGGAAGACGAGAGCAAGTGGGAGAGAGAGGAACAAAAAGAAAGAAAGAGGGAAAGGTCGGATGCTAGGAAAAGATAGAAGAGAAACATCTCATGACAAATAATCACATGACCACCACTTGACATGAATAGAAATATCTACTCAAATACACACAGCAATTCAAAATGGGAACTAGCAGACCCATACAACAGAAGACTCTGCCGCCGCGAACAGAGCGCAGAGAAGAGGACCTATTCGCAGTGCGTCAGTGTTTGTATTGTTTTACGTCGTGGAAACGTCGGTCGCAGTTCACGCTGTCCGTATAGCTTTACAAACCAACGATACGTTTTTCAAGGAGAAAGAACAGCCCCTCTTTCCTTCTCGTGCTCTCTCGTCTCATGTGGACAACACTCATGCCGCGTATTTAAAGCATACATTTACCATATACATTTGTGATCTATATTTAGAACATATATTAATCATGTATATTTGAGTTAGATATTTAGTTCTTATAACAGTTGAACGACTAAAGAGCTTCCGGACTAGCTTCGAAGTTAGCATCTGCAGAGGAGGAAAGGTGAGGCTCAAGAGGAAGAGAGGAAGAGAGAGAGGGAGAGGGAGAAGGAAAAGAGGAGGGGGAGGGAAAGTGAGGGGAAGAAGGAAGGAGAGGAATAGAAGAGGGTATTACGTCAAAAGAATAGGGAGAAGGAGACGAGATAGGGGGGAGGCAACAAAGAAGAGGAAGAAGAGGAAGATAGCGAAGAAGAGGAAGAAGAAGAGGGAGAGGATGGGTTGGGAGGAGCATCAGTGAGGGCCGAGGATGATGAAGGGGGAAGGGGCGAAGAAGGAGGGGAAGGGGAGGAAGAGGTGAGGCGAGAAGAGGAGGGGAGGAGAGAGGCAGGAAGAGAAATAGAAGAGAAAGTAGAGGAAAGAGAAGAGGAAGTGGGAAAGAGAGTTCTTGTGAAGAGAGAAGGTACGCGCCTAGAGGACAACATGCCGTGATCACTCATATTTCCATTTTCTCTGTCCCCATGCACTTGGCCATCGCCTAGCTCTCCCATTTCATTCCCCCCTTCATTTTTTCTTTCTCTTCCTTCTCACCTTCCTCATTCCTCTCCTCCCGCTTCTCCAACTTATTCTCTTCCCACCCCCCTTTTTCCTCCTCATCCTCCTCCTCCTTCCTCCTCCTCGTTCTTCTTCTTGTCCTCCGTTTCCTTCTCCATTTCTAGCTCCTTCTCCTTCTCCTTCTCCTTCTCTGTACTTTCCGCTTCCGCTTCCGCTTCCTTTTGCTTTTCCTCTTGTTCCGGTTGTTTGAATGCGCTGAAAACATCACCCTCTCCCCCTTTCCGTTTGCAAAACTTCATCGTTTGTGTTTCCCTTTGCCTCTCCTTCAGCTTCTGCTAGTTCCCTCGCCCCTTCCCCCCCCTCTCCTGCGCTTTGCCTTCTCCTTCCCTTGATCCCTCTTCACTTCTTTGCTTACTTCCTTCTTCGCCTTCTTGTAAAAGTCCTAAGCCTAGCATCTTCGAATGGACCCTCATCCCCACCTCCTTCTTCACCCACTCCTCCCTTCTTTGAGACCACAACCCCCCTCTTTTGTCGGCCTTCTCCCTCCCCTCCATCCTCTCCTTCCTCTCCCTCCTTTCCCTCACCGCTTCTCTTCCATTTCCCTTTCCTGCCCTCCCCTTCTCTTGATATGTTCCACCTCTAGCTTCTTCTGCCTCAAGCTCATCCCTCTCAAGGACCTCGAGTAACTCCTTCACTGCTTTCTTGTCTCCATCCTGCCACCCTTCCCACTTCTGCTCTTTTTCCAAATCATTCTCCGTCTTCCACGTCCCGTAAAACAAGTGCCTCAAATAGCACCATTCACCGCACCTCGTCTCCTCGTCTCTCCACGAGGCCCTAGGCAGCACCAACACGTCGTCAATCGCAACGGGGGCGGTCAGGCCAGCGAAGAAGCGGTAGGAGAAGGTTGCAGAGTCGACGGGTGGTCCATAGAGGACTCCTCCATCGTATACTCGAGTAGAGTTCCATTCTTTTATGACAGGATCTTTCTTCTGATTTATGAAGTCGTAAAAGGAGTCAGACCACAAACAGGGACCTGTCCAGTCCATGATGTTCATGCACCCTTCTCCTGTGCAATGCACCTTTTCTATTCCCTCCTTCTTCGCCTTCGCTGAGTTCGCCACGATCTGGGAGATCATTTGGCGGAGGAAAGGGTGGTGTTTACGAGCTTTGAATGCCCACTGCAGCATCTGGACTCTGCGAGGCATTTTATCGTACCAATTGGGGACGTTCACGTCTTCTTCTATTCCGACGACCAGGCTGTAAGAGGATCCGAAGTCGACCCACTTGTGCATTGGCTTCCTCATCAGCGTGTCTGTGTCTGCGTAAAATCCCCCGTATAAATACACCAACAGGTACCTCCCGAAGTCAGAACGCAAGATGTTCACTGGCATGCTCTTGAAGGCTTCATACACTTCAGGGATGGTCGAGGCGAACTCTGACTTGACGATGGAATCTAAAGCATCGTCGTTAATCAGATTGTGCGCAAACTCCGGGTTCTTATCCTTCCACATGGACACTAGCAACGCATCCTTCTTGCTCATCTCAGAGAGGGAGTGTTTAGAGATCTGCCAGAAGTTCCTCTCTATCTCATGAGGGGTGCTGCTGTAGGGGAAGAAGTAGTCGAGGCGAGCGGACGTACTTGACGAGTTGAAGGGATCAGCGGGTGGAATATCGCGCAGTATTGCACTACCTACTTCCATTAAATCGAGCACTCCGAAGTATCCTAGCGAACAAAGGATCACACTCACTGTGCACATTATATATATAAGGTTCAATTTCCCCTTTCCCGCCTCGCTGTCTGACTTGATTGGTGAGGGTAATGGATTTATCGTTTTCTTTCTGACAATGCTCCTTATCATATGAGGTCTAGGATTATGTGAGAACTGTGAGCTCTTGGGTTTTGTGTGTTCGACGTGTTATTCAAAGTGCTAGTGTTTCACACGCAGCTCAACAGTTTTTCACCTGGTTTAAACGTGCGCATGTTATCCATTCGTTAGACATCTGCAACTATGTATCATTTCTCTCACCAAAATAAATTGAAATCAATATCAGATAATTACAACAAAACAACACATTAAAATATCAATTGGTATCCAATAAATGACACATTGAACAGCAAGAAAATTGAGTATTTCATACACACCTGCTTATTTAGATTATATAAATAATTTTGCCTTATTGGTTACATCTGGCGTATGCCATTTCCATTTTGGATATTCATAGAGAAAATTATTTTTTTTTGTTGCTACTTACAAAAATAGTGTTTTTGCTGATGAAACTTTTTTATACGTTAGAATTATTCGACAGGAATACAAACACTATATCAGGTGTTCTAGGTCAGAATATGCATAAGCTTGAAGACGGCTTGCTTTTTTCTACATTCAGCAAAGTAACAACAAATGTGATTTTTTTCTTTGCATTGCAAGACATCCGTTTCTGACTCCCTTTTCTTTCGTTTGATATCGATTCAAAGAGTACAACTCAGCACATACGCCCCTATGCACTATTGATACAATGATAATCTCGTCGGTTTATTAGAATAGTTCATGCATTACATAAATTCAAGAAAGACGAGTACTCTTAAGTAAAAATAAAAACTCAATGACCAATCAATTTCTGCAAACAATGAAAACCTTACTTTTGTTCTTCACGCATTCTTTTCGAGACATTGTGTTATATTTCTACACCAGATTTCACACATATTCAGTGTATTTTACTGTGATTCATTATCGATAATTCCATAACTGTATCGATAACTGAACACTTCCTCGATAACACACAATGTGCAATTTGAAATCATGCAGATCCAAATGTGCCAACAAAAATATTCTCTGTATAAAAAACAAACAAACTTCAATGCACTTGAGTCTTTGCATGTATTCTAACGAATTGCAGGTTTGCATTTATATGCTTATATACTACGAAACTGTACACATTTCGCATGTTGATTTGAACGTGCTTATATGTCTAAGCATATTTTTAAGAAATTTTAACACATAACATTTGCAAGAAAAAAGTTAACTGCGCTTCTATACGTAATTAATTACCCATAAACCACAGCAAACAACTCATACATAAACACACCTTTCGACATGGTTTTGTGTATTCTTTTTTCACGACCTTTGGTCGTTCCAAATAAAACTATAGAAGTGAGGAAATTTCGAGAAGTAAAATCTACAATCGAAGCAGAGATAGAGACACAGAAGCCACAACATGGCAGCCTAACTGTAATGCAAAATATATGAAGCCACGCTTTGCCACTGAAGGATATTATACAACCCAATCACATGTTGATCAGCGTAGACGACTTCTAACGTACTCCGTTTTTTGTTTTGGTTTTTGTATCAGGCTTGTTAGTTTCTATTGGATTAAATGATATAGATACAAATGAAAACTAATATGATATCGATCCACGTCGATCTTGATGCCCTACTTGAATATCAAAATTCTCAGTACTTGTGATCCGCTTCCGTCCCTCCGCATATCTGATTCTTCGGTGTCTGTGCTGCAATGCACCGTATATAATTAAATGCATACTACAGCTGTACACAAAAAGTAAGATATAACATACAAAATATAAATCCAGTTTCGTATTCCCTTGGTATATGCGCCCTACAACAATACGTCGAACATGCGCTTTCATTCGAATAGTAGAGTTCTTAACCATACATATACTACACCAACTCATCACAACATACAGATTTTTCTTCATTGAAGACTTCCGAACATACATCTGCCATGCAAATATTATTTATTATTATACAGTGTATACACTATATAAATACATTCACAATATTAGTGAAAGAAAAGGAACACTGCTGTATTCAAATGGTAAAACTAACCTAGACTCGAAACAAGAGAATATAATAACCCACGCCAATACAAGAATAATAGAAAAGTAAAAAAAATACGATTAAACAACAGAATAAACAAGAGAGAGTTGCTTCCACCGAACAATTGAGAGATTGGATGGCTAAATGACTAAATTATACATGCAGCCCAATAACAGATGTGTTGCCTTAACATCTGAGCTTTAGTAGATAAGATGGATGTGACTGACCAAGGTACGTATATATATACACATACACACATATATACACAACTATATGCATATACATATATGTATATATACACCACCCACATACGCACACATAAACATACGTATACAAACTCCTGTATCAAGAATGCTGAGAGAGGGAAGAGGGACGAATACGGCTTCAGGATCTAAACGCTTAACTTCGCTAATATCTCTAGACCTGTACTAGATTTTTTCACATATCTAGCCCTGGGTGCATTCTTCTAAAACGTCTCTGAACAAGAGAAGAGGGAGGTCCCAAAAGTATACTTCGAAGTGAAGAGAGGCGAGGACAGGGAGGGCGGAGGAGGGATGGAGCAGCAAACCTCCGTTGGAAATGAGAGCGCACATCTTGGACACAGGAGTGGGGGAGGAGGAGAAGGCGGATGGGAAGATAGGGACCACACACCTCCCCTTGAGACCGTCAGCGCACTCCACCTGCACTATTAAATGCACCGGACGAGCTAAACGATACGGGGAACGTGGATGAGGAGGAGGAGGAGGAGGGGGAGGGGGAGGAGGAGGAAGAAGAAGAGGAAGAGGAAGAAGAGGAGGAAGAAGAGGAAGAGGAGGAGGAGATAAAGGGTTGGAGTGGGAGAAGGAGTTGAGACCGTGACCGACGATAAGCCGTGTTGCGACGAGGAAAAGAGGGAGTCCCGAACCTGAGAAGGAAGAAGAGCAATACATGCAGCACATGTGCCGT
>JAWNMU010000449.1:0-45718 GCA_035043665.1 Drosophila quasianomalipes
TGATTAATCGTTTGACACGTTACCTGCCCGATTCTAACTTGCACCTCGATCACCCCGCCCTCTTTTTGTTGCTGAACCTTCCCTGCGACCGAACATCGCACACACGAAAACGAAATGATGCCATGGCTTCTGCTTTGCATTAAAACAGAACGAACAAAAACACTTGGGAGTGCTAGAACTGATAGGTGCGATGAAGAAATCACCTGGTTCTACTCGAAAGGAGGGGAAGAGAGACGAGCAAAGCAGAGCAGAGGACAAGCAAAGCGGATCCAAGGGGAAGAAGGCGCAGACACAGGCACAGACACAGCCGCAGACTCCAACACAAGCACAGCAACAGTCGTTGGAGCAACCTCAAATCCCCTCGCAGACACTTGCGCAGCAACAATACCAGCAACACCAACAACAACAGTCGCAGACTCAGCAGCAGCAACAGGCGCAAGCACAAGCACTTGCTCAGGCACATACGAACAATGCTGGCTGTGATTTCCCTGCGCAACCGACTGAGTCCGTTTCGTCAGACATTTCGTCTTCTTGCTCCCCCTTCCTACCCTTCCCTGACTATCGCATAAACCCAAACAACAGTATCATCACTGCGTCATCCACCCCCACCATGTTCTCTCCTCCTTCCACTCTGCCCTCCCCTTCTCCCTCATCTCCTACTCCTTCTGCATCCTCTCCCCCTCTTCCTCTGCCTCCTCCTCTCCCTTCTATTCTGATACATCTTCTTCCTCTCCCCTCTCTCCCTCATCCTCCTCGTCATCTTCCCCCTCTTCTTTCGGAGGTCCACTGCCCTCATCCCCCTCTTATTCACCGTCTTCATCCGTTTCCTCTTCATCTTCGTCCTCTTCATCCTCATCTTCGTCTTCTTCTTCCTCTTCTTCATCTTCTTCCTCTTCTGTAGACGATTTCTCAATTGAAAATGATCTCGAATTAGACTTAGATCTCGATGACCCTATCGTTAAAAACGACTCCATCGTAGGTATGCAACATGAACTAACAACCCAGCTTAATAACTAAGCAATCCAAATATATACATATACAGATGCACATTTCATTTACGTTGAGTTTCATTTATTATCAGTCCGGTATATCGTCTAGTTACATATCTCCATTTGTCAAGTTGACAAAAGGGAGGGAAAGGAAGGAAAGGGAAGGAAAGGGAAGGAAAGGGAAAGAAAGGGAAAGAAAGGGAAGGGAAACGAGAAGAGCAAGGGAAAGGACAAGGGAAGCAAATGGTAGTGCAACGTATGAGTGGATTTGGGGAGTTGGAGGAATAGGAGAAGTTATAGGGGAAAGTAAGCAAGAAGAAAGGAAAGGGAAAGGGAAAGGAAGGGAAAGGGAAAGGGAAAGGGAAAGGGAAAGGGAAAGGGAAGGGAAGGGAGGAAGTGAAGAGAAAGGAGGGTGAGAGGGGGTGAGAGACATGTAAGGTTGACGTGAAGATGCGAATAAGGGCAGGAAAAGGATGGAAAGAGAAGAAGAGAGAAAGCGAGGGATAGGGAGGAAAGGGAAGAGAAGGGAAGGGAAGGGACGAGAGGGGAAACGAAGGGAAGGGAGGGGGAAAGGGAAGCGAAGGCAGGAGAAAATGAAATTTAGGAGTTTGGAAATGATCGGAGAAAAGTAGAAGGGGAAGGAGAAGTGAAGAGAGAGAGGAATGAAGAAGAGAGAGGAAGAGAGGAAGAGAGGAAGAAGAGGAAGATAAGGGGACAAGGGATCCCAATGAGGGGATGAGTGAGAAGAGAAGAGAAGGAAGAGGGGTAGGAAAGATAGGAGAGAAGAGCAAGGAAAAGGAGAGGGTAGAGGGAATAGAGAGAAGAGAGAGAAAGGAGAAAAGAGGGAGAAGACCGAGAAGAGAGAGAAGAGAAGAGAGAGAAGAGAGGGAGAGAGAGAAGAGAGAGAAGAGAGGAAGAGAGAGAAGAGCGAGAAGAGAAGAGGAAGGAACAGTGAGGGTGAGGTGGTGAAGAAAAAAGAAAGCATCTGCACTCTTTCTTCTTCTCCCACTCTGCCCGTCCCCCTTGCTCGTCCATCCTCTTTCTTTGCTTATTCTCCTTTTCCCTTCTCCCCTTTTCTTCTTCCTCCCCTCTTCCCTCTTCCCATCTTCTTCCTCCCCCTTTCCCTCGGTTATCTTTTCCTGCCTCTCGCCTACTTTCTTCTTCCTCTCTTGTCTCCTCTTTCCCTCTTTCTCTCCTCTTCCCCTCTTTTTCTTCTCCACTCATCTCGTCCTTACCCTCTTTCTTCTCTTCTCTTACCTCTTCGGCTCCTGTTTCCTTTACTCTTCATCTTTGATTTTCTTTACTCTTTTCCTCTCTTCCTTTCCCCTCTCCCTTCCCATCCCTTTACTCTTCTTTTTATTACTCTCTTCCTTTTCCGCTTCCTTTCCGCTTCCTTTTCCCCTTTCTCTTCTCTTCTAATGTTTCTCTCTTACCTCCTTTGTCCTTCGTCGCCTCCCCCTCCCCTCCCTTTCTCCCCCCTCTTTCTCTTTCTCCTTCCTTTTCTCATCTCTTCCTACCCTTTTCCTTTCCTTTCCTTTCCCTTTCCTTTCGTTTTCCTCTCCCGTGTCCTTCCTTCTACTCCCTCTCTTTCTCTTCTCCTTTCCACCCTCTTTCCTTTTCCTTCCTTTTTTCTCCTCACTCATTTCCCTTTTACCCCTCTCTCTCCTTCCCTTTCGCTCCCACTCCTTCCCCTTCCCTTCTTCCCTCCCCTTTTATCACCTTTCTCTCCCTCTCATACCTATCTCTCTTATCTATTTCTCTTCCATTCTCTGTTCTCGCCTCTCTCTTCTTGTCTCTCTCTTTCCTCTCTAACTCGTTTCCTCTCTCCCACAACCTCACCCTTTCATCTTTCGTTTCATTACTGCTCACTCCATCACTAACATCTCGTCTGTTCTCGTCTTACATCTTACACTTCCATGCCTCATCATCTCCTTTCCTTTCCTTTCCTTTCCTCTCCTTTCCTCACCTATCCGTTCCTTTCCTTTCTTTCACTGTACTTCACCTTCCATTTCTCTTTTCCCTTTCATCTTCCGCTTTTCCTCCACCTTATCTTTACTCTTCTATGCCTTCTTTCTCCCCCTTGACGTCTTGTCGCTCCCTTTCGTTCCCTGGTCTCACCCCTCTGTTTCCCGCTCACAGCTCAAGCATACAACGCTCGTAAGAATGCCTCTCGCTTCAGGAACACAGCAGACTTCCGTTGTATCCTGACTCTTCCCGACTTCCACAGCCACAAGGGACCGATGAAGAAGTGCTATTTAGGAGACAAGATCCTCTGGGCAGGCAAGCACTGGCGAGTCTTTTGCTTTCCTAGCGGTAATGGATGTGACTATCTTTCCCTTTTCATAGAGATGGTCGACCCCACCAGCAACACCAGCTTTCCTTTTTTCCCTGAAAGGTCTTCCACGTCCTCCTCTTCTGCTGCCTCCGCCTCATCTTCGTCCACATCCTCCTCTTCCTCTTCCACGTCCTCTTCCTCTTCCTCTTCTTCGTCCTCGTCGTCGTCTTCCTCTACTTCGTCCTCCGTCTCAGCTGCGGTGGGCAGGAACCATGACTCTCTCGCCTCAGCCATTCACGTCAACTTCAAGTTCACAGTACTTCACCCCACCGACTACACCCAGAGCGTCTCCCTGCCACGGTAAACACAAGTTTACCAAGAAGGAGAACGACCGTGGATTCAACAAGTTCCTTTTGCTGAAGCGAGTGGACTCGTTCCTCGACCATGGTGCCCTTTCGCTAGGAGTGCAGCTGTCCCTCAGCTCAATCATCTCATCCGATATCTTCGACTCGAACGATTACCTCGAGCTGGTGGTGCTGGCGGAGGACGAGCTCTTCAATAACATGAACAATACCATCCACACTGAGCTAGAGCCCAGGAGGAGGAGGAGGTTTGTCGTTCCTCGAGACATGCCTCTATCTGAGTTTGCCCTCACGATGGGAGTGCATGCATTCGGCATCCCAGCGCACAGACAACAATATTGGCACTTGACGATGAGAGACAATGGAACTGTGCGACCCAACAGACCCATAACCATGACCCACGAGACTGCGAATATTGACTTCGGCATCAACAGATACTTCTCCGAGAGCAACGTATCCAACAAACCCTTCCCTCTCTCTCCCTACGACCACTTCCACGACTCTCACTCGACCTCCTCTACCTCCACCTCCACCCCCACCTCTACCACTACATCTACCTCTATCGCTCACGGACCATCGACTCACCCACAGCCTGTCCCTCCCCCTCAGACTTCATCCTCTTCTCCCGAAACGTCTTCCTCTTCCTCCTCTTTGTCTTCTTCCTCCTCGTCTGCGTCTAACGGTGAGACCTCAGGAAAGGACCCTTTGGGTGCGAATGCGACTGACTCTGAGGCAAAGAAAAAGGGAAGAAGAAGAGTAAGAACGATGAGAAAGAGGGAGATGGCAGTGAGAAGGCGGCTGGAGCGGAGGAGAAACTGAACGCAGTGGGAGAGATAAAGGAGGGCGAGGGAAAAGGGAAGGGGAAGGCGAAGGGGAAGGCTAAGGGGAAGGTGAAGGAGAAGGAAAAACAGACAACGGAACCAGCAGAGGGGTCTGTCGCGACAACGAAGGAGGAGGCAGGACCAGAAGGAGAGGCGGATGCAGATGCAGAGGAAGAGGGAGACGGAGACGACTGGGGCTCGGACAGTGAGGAGGAGAAGAAGAAGATCATGATGTCCTACTCTGTAAACTCATCTTGCCCAGTCTTCACTTCCTGCGTGCAGAAAACCCTACCAGAGGACATTCTCTTCCCTCAGCCCCCCCAGCTCTACGTCGAAAGACTCGGCGCAGTGCCCCCCACCTACGCCTATGAACCATACTGTGCCTCTCTCACCTCCACCTCCCCTTACTTCTGTCCTACTTGCAACCCTGCCTCTCCCTCTCCTCTGCCGCTCACTCGCGCTCCCATCTCAACACTTCCTCCGCTTCCTGCTCTTCCTCTTGCGCCTCTTCCCCTGCCTCACCCCCGTTGCCCTCATCCTCGTCCCAGTCTTCCTCATCTTCTTCGTCCACCCAAAGCTCTGCTCTCCTCCCCACTGTTCCCCTTCCCTCCCCTCTCGATGATGTTTCTTCCTTGTCTTCCTTCTACTCCTCCTCTTCGTCTTCTGCCTATCCCCCTTCCGCTACTGCGTGCTCCTCTTCTTCCCCCTGCAGCTGTGACTGCGAATGCCACTCACCCCCAGCATTGGCAGCACCAGGCTACACTTATCCGGCCCCCTTCGCCTCTCTTCCCTCGCCTTCTTCGATCGCGGCTTTCAGCAAGGAATACGCTAAGGGGCGGAGTGAGCTAAAAGGGTTTCAGTTTACGTTAAATATGTTTGGTTCGTCATCTATCAACCCAACCTTTCACCCCAATAAGTACGGATTTACGTATCATCCGGATATCCTGTCCTTCACCCCCGCCTCTCCCTCTTACTCGCTGCTGGCTCACGCTTCTATGGGACAAGCCATGCTTCCCATCCCCTCTCTTCCTGTGACGAGACCCAATATCGTCCTCTGCTCCTGCCCTTCATGCCACTCTTCCAAGACCAAGGGGGAGGACCAGGGCTAGGGCTAGTGGAGGGACGAAGGAGGGAGAGGAGTGTGACAAGGAGATCGATGAATCCAATCTACTTACTTGGAAGGAAGTCAAGGAAGATCACAAGGAGGCAGCAAAGGGGGTAGAGAAGGGGGAGAAAAGGGGGAGAAAAAGGAGGGGCGAATGAGCCAGAGAAAAGCGGAGAGAAGGAGGCAGAAAAGAAGGGAGAAGAAAGCAAGGAAACCCCAGAAGGCAAGCTTTCTTCGTCTTGTCCCTCTACCTCCCCTCTTACCTCCGCTTCCTCTTCCTCCTCGTCTTCTGCCTGCCCCTTCTTCCTCGGCACCACCACTAAGAGAAGAAAGATAGGGAAAAAGAGTGAAGGAGAAGACGTGAGTCCTTCTTATCCTGCCCAGTCTACATCGTCTTCACTCTGTCCCTATTCCCTTCCCTCCCCCTTCACCCCTGCGCACTATTACTCAGCCCCCTCTCTCATACTCACTCTCTGAGCAGTAGTAAGAGAAGGTCTAACGCCTCTTACCCTTACCCCACTTCCCACGCTCCTTCTGCCTCCCCTGCCTACCCCTACGCCCCCCCTGCATACACTCACGCTTCCCTTGTCTCCAAGTGCAGCAACTGCAAGTGCCCCCCTCATCTCCGCTGCGTCCGCCCACCTCCCACTCCCCTCGTTGACCCCTCTCCCCCTCTCCTATGCGCTGACTCCTCCAGCTCTCCTACTGCTGGATCTTCTGCTGCCTTCGCTGCGCTCCACCGCACCCACACTGTCTTAGAGGCTTCCGCCCACTATTGCCGTCGCCTAGGCCTCCCCGCGATTAACACGGACTCATTCGCATCTACATTCCGCCCCTCTCAACTTCATACTTCAACCTCTTCGGTCCCCTTCGCCCACCTTCTCCGGTCCTTCGAGTATCCTTCGGTGAGATCCCACCTCACCGTTTACCTCTACCTCAGAGACTCCAGATCTGATTACACCTTCTCCTACATGCAATATACCCATCCTGCTCTCCTGCATCCTAACTCAACTCCAGAGCTTCTATCATCGTCTGTGCTCGTCTCTCCTCCCCCTTCCCTTCCTCCCAGCCTCTCTCCTGTTTCAACTCCCTCTTCTCCCTCCACATCATCTTCCGTCGGCCCCTGGTGCGCTTCCCTTGCCTTCCTCATCCCTTTCTTCCCCGACGTTCCTCACTCCTACCCCTCCTCTGCCCTCACCGCTCTCCACTCCTCCAAGCGTGCGATCATCTTCTCTGCCGCAAGAAACACAGCTATTGCTGCGAATCCAGTTGGTAGAGAATCTCCCAAATCTTCCTCCCACGTCATCTCTTCCTCCGCTCCTGCTTCGGCTGCCTCCGCTTTGGCTTCGAAGAGGAGAGCGAGAGAGAGGGCTAGGCAGAGAGGGAGAAGGGCAGCCCCAGAGAGGGCACAACGAGAGAGAATGGAGAGTGAACCTAGTCCAGAGGAGGGGGCAAAAACTTGTGCTTTATCTAATAAGGTGAAGTTCTTGGCAGAGGACGAGGAGGAAGATGAGGGAGAGGGTTACGAAGAGTATGAGGAGGAGGACACGGAGGAAGAAGAGGGCGACGATCTGTTTGAAGATGAGGAATCCTTTGATTCCGACGACATGGAGACGTTTATTAACGATCGCATAGATGAGGATGAGGAGGATTTGGACCTCATCGGTCCTGAGATCGAGGACGATGACATCATCGAGTATCTGTCTCTGTCAAACGAGGTCGAGGTCGACTTGACTAGGAGAGATGACGAGACGGAGGAGGCCTTTCTCCGCAGAAGAGATTTCGCCAGAGCTCAGAAAGAACTGGAGCTTAGTGAGAAGGAGAGGAAAGAGAGGATGAGGAAGAGAGCGAGGGCAGGGAACATCTACCGCACTAAGATTGGAGGGGGAGAGGGAGGAGTCGTGCTTACTAGAGTACACCCCCATTCCAATCAAGTAGACCTCATGCTTCAGTTCCCCTCGTCTTCCGATGATCTTAGGAACTCTGTGCCTAATAACTGCGTCATTGAAGAGATCGTGGACGATGATCAGAACGACAATAAGGAGAAGGCAGAGGGGAAGGAGAAGGCAAAGGAGAAGGAACAGAATGCGAAGGCGGTGGGTCTTGAGAACGAGGATAAGGAGAAGGGAACTAAGACGTCGACGCAGGAGGTGAAGGAGGGTGGGCAGACGGAGATAAAGGAAAGCAAAACTACCTCCCTTTCTCCTTCCCTCTCTTCCTCTTCCTCTTCCTCTGCCTCCAAGCCCTCTCATGCCCTCCACCGCTTGTCTCGCCACTCTGCTTCTTCTACTTCTGCGAGACCTACTTCCGGCAGGACAAGAGCGGTGTCTCTGGCTGGTGGAGCAAGAAAGGTTTTGAGGAAGAAGAAACGTCACTACGACTCTCTTCCTTCAGCTGGGGAGAACGACGAAGCAGAGGACGAGCTATCTGCGGATGGAGAGCCCAGGCTGAGGGTGAGGGAGAAGGACGGAGATAAAACACCGGAGGGAGGAGTGAACGTCCTAGAGTACCTCACTGAAATGGACAAGAGAGAGCTCAGCAGACTCTCCCACTGCGAACATGCGCTAAGCGATAAGAGTGAGGGCGAGGGGCAGGAGTACCTCCGCCACTTCTACGGCATCAACACGCCGGTCCAGGACTGGCTCCCCACTATTGCCTCCTACGCCGAGGTTCACTCCTTCCTCCTCAATAACCTCCTCTACCAGCCTCGTACCCTGCTCCTGCTGAAGACGTTTCAGATCGAGAAGCAGAGCCTTCGCTTCGTGGGTTCGTGTCTCGTCTACCCTAACAGCACCATCCGCCACGTCGTCACCACCTTCCGCTTCGTCCACCAGAGATCACTGCTCCACTTCAAATCTATCGAGGAAGCCACTCACGAACAGCGCTCACTCCTCGCTTCCTCCAGTCCCATCAGCACTTCCATTGCGGATGCATCTGACGTTTGCCCCCTCACGTGCTCCCCCGTCCTCCTCCTCTCAATGAGGTCCTCCATCGACCGCATCGACCCCTTTGCCCCCAAGGACGAACTAAAGGCAGACCTTGATAATTCCGCTTCCTCTTCCGCTTCCTCCTCTACTTCCTCCGCTTCTCCCTCCACTTCCTCCTCCACTTCCTCTTCTGACTCTACTGCTCCCACTTCTGCTTCCTCAGTATCAGGATCCGCTTCGTCCGCCTTGTCCGCTTTGCCAGCTTCGTCTTCCGCTTCGAAGGATGGGTCTACGAAGTCTTCGTCGAAGACCCCTGAGCCAGTGTCGCAAACTGACTATGTGAACTACATCCGCGTAGCCATTCACCTGCGTCGCCTGCTCTTCATAACGATGACTTCTGACTTGACTCAATATTCGAGGGGAGAGATCGAGTACATCGTGAACGTGTTAGTCTACTATCTCAACCACTCCGACATCTACCTCGTCCACCTCGCAATCCAAGCCCTCTACTACCTCGTTTCGACGTACAACTCTTTCCAACTGTTCCACTCCCACAACACCCTTCTCAAAGATGTGATCCGCCTCAAGAACAAGACAGCTCCCTTCCACTCTGTAACTAAGCTCAGCTCCTTCGCCCATGTAGTCGACGGAGACGACTTGGACGAAGAGCTGCTCTTCGCAATGACCGCTTCGGGCGTCGACCCTGAATCCTACCCCAACGTCCCAGGGTGTCTCCGCCACGGAAAGGACGAGGTGCTGAGAGGAGGGTACTCGAAGCCAGTGCGTCAGTTGGAGGAGAGAGCGGTGAGGGAAGTCCTCTCCGCGACGACGAGGCGGTGCTCCTTCGTCAGCTAGACATCCACGTCTACGCCTCGCTTATTATGGAGGCATTTACCGAAGTGCTCGCCTATGTAAGACAAACATCCGGTTTCAATATTGCTATCCCAGGGCTGGGAAATAAGACCTCTTCTGCTTCTGGCGCTAGCTCCGCCTCTGCTTCTACTTCTACCTCCGCGTCTGTTTCCGCTTCCGCTTCCTCTCCCACTGCCAGCGCGAAGGGAAAGATTGGAGACGAGCAGAACTCAACGAACTCATCGACCGCTTCTTCTAACAACGTGACTCCCTCCACATCTCCCTCGGCTTCCCCCTCCGCGTCTCCTTCGTGTTCTCCCATACTCTCCTCTGCCACTCCCTCTCCCTGCACCTCCGCCTCCGTCTCTCCCCAGCCCTCTGCGGAGGCTCCCGAGCCCTCTCTCCTGGGTCCCTGCCCTGACTTGATGATGGCATTCGAAGAGGAAGATATGCAGCACAATAAAATCTCTCGCCTCCAAATGGGCAACACGGTGGCTGCGGAGAGGCTTCGCAGCGGAGACATTGTGATCATCCACCCAGACATAAGCAAGATGTCCCCTTCATCGAAGAAGTATCAAGAGATCATCAACGAGAAAACAAACAGGCTCAAGAGCTACAAGAAAGCTCTACGCACACACGAGGTCGTGAAGGCGGAGCCCAAGAACAAGAAGAAGACCGCAGTGAACGTGAAAGACGACGATGAGCTGGAGGGGCTGTGGGAGGACACTGTCGTCAATCAGGTAAACGATGGGAAGCCAGGAAATTCAATGTTCATGTTCCTCAAACACAAGGGTTTCCAATCTTTCTTCCTCCTCGTCCGCCAGTATTTCAACAAGGGAAACACTGATTTCCGTATGATGGAGTCCCCTATTTTCTTCCTCAACGCTCAGCACTACCTCATGTTCGAGTTCAGTGTGAAGGAAATGATCGAGGAAATCAGGAGAGACAAGAAAACGGAGAACGAGCCAGAGCAGGAGAAGATGAGCATGAAGCAAAAAGAGAAAGAGGCGGATAAAAATCATATGGCTCTGCTCCAGATGCTCAAGGAAGAAGACGAGAAGAAGCACGGAAAGAAGAAGGGGAAGAAGGGGGTAATGGAGGAAACAATGGAGAGCCTCTCACCGAGAAAGAGAAGTTGGAAGCGGAGCTAAAGGCAAAGAAGGAGGAGGAGGAAAAGCAGAAAAGGAGAGGGTGGAGAGGGAGATGAAGGAGCAAAGGGAGAGAGAGAAGAGGGAGAGGAAGGAGAAGAAGAGGCTGGAGAAGGAGAGCTGAAGAAGATCAAGGAGGAGGAAGATAGAGTCTTGAGGGAGAAAAAGGAGAAGGAGCAGAAGGAGAGGGAAGAAAAGATAGAATTTCTAGGGAGAAAAGAGAGAAAGAGGAGAGGGAGAGGAGGGAAAAGGAAGAGAAAGAGAGAAAGGAGAGGGAGGAAAAGGAGAGAAAGGAGAGGGAGAAGAAGGAGAAGGAGGAGAGAGAAAAAAGAGAGAAGGAGGAGAAAGAGAGGAAGGAAAAAGAGGAAAAGGAGAGATTACAGAAGGAGAAGGAAGAGAAGGAGAGAGAGGAGAAAGATAAAATACAACGAGAGAAGGAGGAGAAGGAGAGGAAGGAGAAGGAGAAGTTGAGGAAGAAGGAGGAGGAGAAAGAGAGGCTGGCAAAGAGAGAGAGAGAAAGAGAGAAAGGTGAGGGAAGAGAAGGAGAGGAAGGAGAAGGAGGAGAAGGAGAGGATGGAGAAGGACGAGAAAGAGAAAAGGAGAGGGAGGAGAAGGAAGAGAGGAGAAGGAGGAGAGGGAGAGATTGGTGAAGGAGAAGGAGGAGAAGCTCACACGTGAGGCTGAGGAAAAGGAGGAAAGGGAGAGGTTCATAGAGAGAGAGGGAAAAATGCGGAGAAAGAAGCAGAGAAGAACGAGAATGAAGCAGAAGGAAAAGGGGAAGGATAAGTGGGCGAAGGGGGACTCTTCCGTCACTCTTCAATCGTCTTTTTCTTCTCTCTCTTCTCTCTTCTCTCTCTTCGCTATCGTCTCTCTTCCCATTCTCCGCCCCTGCTTCCTACCCCTCTTCTCTCTCCTCTCTCTCCTCTCTCCCTCGACCTCTTCCCATCCCTTCCTCCCCTCTTCCTACGCCAGCGACATTGCTTCTTTCCCCCTCTCTGTTGCCATCGAACAAGATCTGCAGCTCAGTCACAAATCCATCATGCCTTCCCCCTTCACTTCCTCTCCCTCTTCTGTCTCTTCTGCTTCTTCATCTGCTTCGTCGTCTTCTTCCTCGACGCCTCGTCTCTCCTCCGAATATTCCCTCTCCCCTTCCCTTCCGTTGCTGCTGACCAAATCCAATCTACTTTGCTCAAATTGAGAGCAGCCATTTCATCCCCTTCCACTTCATCTTCTTCTTCCTCTTCATCATCCCCCGCTTCTTCTTCCTCATCCGATTCGTCCTCTTCTTCCCTCGCTTCCTCTTCCTCTTCCTCTTCCTCTTCTTCTGTGATTCCCTCTCTGTTGTCTTCTCTGGAGTCCGACGTAAGAGAGCTGTTAGTTCACCTGGAGACAAGCGAAAGGGACAGACAAAGCCTCCTGCGGCAGAGAGCTATCGTGGAGGAGAGAGAGGCGAGGCTCATAGCGGAGGAGGAGCAGGTGATTTTGAAGAGGTTGGAGGCAAAGGAGGCCGTGGAAGAAGGACATGCGCTCAGGAGAGAAGGACAGGAGCTGAAGGCTGAGGCAGAAAGGACGCTGAAGAAGATGCAGACAACAGTCATCGATTTAACGAAGCAGGCCCTCACTCAAATCACCGGGGAAATGGGCATTCTGGCGGAAAAGAAAAGCGGGAAGTGGCGCAAAGGGAAGAGAGGAAGCAGCGGGGCTGAAGGAGGGGCTGGGGCGGAGGGTATGAGTGATGCTGCGAGGGAGGCGAAGGGAGAGACGGAAACAGATATTGATGAAGCGAGGGAGGGAGAAGAGGAAAGAGGAGACGGAGAGGGAAAAGAGGGAAAGGGAAAGGAAAGGGGAAAGTCGAAGGAGAAACAGAGAAGGAGGGAGAGGGAAACGAAGAGAAGGGGAGAGAGGGTAAAAGGATGTGCGTGAGCGAAGGCGAGATTAACGACATAGTTGATAACATCACATCCGCTTCCTCCTCCCTCTCTTCCTCCTCTCTCTTCCTCCTCTTCTTCCACTGCTTCTTACTTCGCCTCTCCCCCCACTCCCTTCTCTTATTCCTACAATTCCGCATTCTCTTCCCCCTCTCGTCCCCCGCTTTCCCTTCCTTCCCCTCCTTTTCATCTCCCCTTTCCTCCTCTCCTTTCCCTCCTTCCTCTCCTCTTCTGGCCCTGAGTCCTCCTCCTTTGCCCCCTCTTCTTCCCCTCTTTATCCTTCAGGGTTTGCTTCATCTTTTTCTACTCCCTACTCGTCTTCCGTCCCAGACTCTCTGAACTCTTCTTCCTCTCAACCATCCTCTTCCTCTTCCTCTTCCTCTTCTTCATCTTCATCTTCCTCCTCCGTACTTCCCACCGTCTCTTCTCCCCCTTCTCTCTCTGCCTCCTCTTCATCTTCTTCGCTCACCCCTTCGTTGCCCTCTTCTTCTTCTTCATCTTCTTCCTCTTCTTCCTCGTCCTCTTCCTTTACTTCTCCTCTCTTCAGCTCGTATGCAGACAACCTCACTCTTTCTTCCTCTTCAGCCCCCTTCACTCCCTCCACTCCCACGACTATATCATCCACTTTCTCCTCCTCCACCCCCTCTTCCTCTTCCTCTTCCTCTGCCTCTTCCTCTGCCTCTTCCTCTTCCTCTTCTTCCTCCTCCTCTTCATCTTCTTGCTCTACCCCCTCGTCTTCCTCTGCTCCCTCTTCATCTTCCTCTTCCACCCCTCTTCATCCCTTTCTCCTTCCCCTTCTTCGGCTACCCTCTCAACGTCTTCACCCCTCTTCATCCTCCTCGTCTTCCTCCTCTTCCTCTTCCTCGTCCTCATCTTCTACTTTACCTCCTGCTTCTTCCTCTTCCCCTGCTTCATCCTCTTCCTCTTCCACTTCCTCTTCCCCTCCTTCTTCTTCCATTTCTTCTTCCCTTCCATCTTCTTCACCCCTTCCTACTCTGCTGCTAATTCTTCTTCCTCGTCTGCTTCTTTCGTCTTCTTCCTCCTCTTCCTCTTCATCTTCCACATCTAAAACTTCCTCCACTTCTTCCTCTGCTTCTCCTTCTCCCTCTGCTAACGTATCTTCTTCTTCCTCTTCTGCTCATCCCTCTTCCTCTCCTCCCTTCATCTTCCAATTCCTCTTCCTCTTCCTATTCTTCTTCTGTTGCCCTTGAAAAGTCAACGCCCTCTTCCTCTTCATCCTCTTCCCCTTCCCCTCTTCATCTGCCTCTGCATCTATTCCTGTTTCCTCTTCCTCCTCTTCTACCTCATCAACTCCATCTTCCTCTCCTTCTTCCACTCCTTCTTCTTCGGTGAGGTCTTCCGCCTCTTCTTCTCTTCATCTTCCTCTTCATCTTCATCTTCCTCTTCCTCTCCCCCTTTCTACTTCTACCTCCTCCACCTCCTCAACGTCCTCTACCCCCTCTACATCATCCACCTCCTCCTCTTCCTCTCCTGCTATCGCTCTGAACGTCTCTTCGTCGGATCCCTCTAGTTCTCTTTCTACGTCTTCGTCTACTTCGTCTTCTTCTCCCTTTGTGCCTTCCCCTTCTGCATCGTCTACTCCCTCTTCATCTTCCTCCTCTTCCTCTTCCTCCTCTTCCTCCTCTTCTTCCTCCTCTTCCTCTTCCTCCTCTTCCTCTTCCTCTTCCTCCTCTTCCTCCTCTTCTTCCGCTTCATCGGCTTCTAAGTTCCGTCTACTTCAGCAGGGTCCCCAGGGATACGGCATGGGAGGTGGAATGCCGATCCCAATGCAGGGCTTCATGGGTTCATTGGGAATGCAGCACAACATACCCCATGGAATGCAGCATTCTCACATCGGTCTCCACCTCTCATCACTCGATGCCTCACCCTTCTCACCCTTCTCTTTCCCACCCCCTCCCTCTTTCTCATGGACACTCAGGCCACCCCCCTATGTCTTCCCAGCCTTCTAACGGCCAATCCTCTCTCTACGGATCTTCTATCCCTGGCGGAGGAAGATTCAGGGAATGGGACAGGATGAATACCATGCGTACATGAACATGGGCGGAGTATGAGCAGGAGGGGCTGGAGGCCGGAGTGGGGAACGGAGGCATGGGAGTGGATGAGTACGGGGATTACCCGGGGTATTCGCAATCTGAAATGGAGAACGAATACTTATTCAGATCAGGCTATATGATGAGAGCAGTTGCGGATGGGTACGGAGACGAGAGACTCGGCATGAGACCTATGGGAATGGGCGGAATGGGCATGGGGATGGGGATGAAGGCTTCAGGGGCTGTCGGAGCAGCCTAGCCCTCAAAGGGAGTCGTAGGAGGGAAGTTCGGAATGGGAATGGGGCAGCCTAGTGCTGCTTCTCCATCTTCTTCCCCTCTCCCTCCCTCCATCGCCTCTTCTTCTGATATTTGGTCCAACAGACTCCCTTTCGCATTTGAGCTGGATAACAACAACGGAAACAACAACAGCAACAACAACAACATAGGCATGGGCCACATGAACATCTCAGGGCCCCCTCCTATCAATGGTGGAAACGGAATGCACAACATGAGCATGGGGAACATCGGGGGAATGGGCGGAATGGGAAATATGAATAACCTCCCCAATATGAACGGAATGGGAGGAATGACTAACAGTAACATGAACCCTAACACTCCAGGAGACTCTCGTAGAGCTCCCTCCCTGGGCATATGGCGTGGAAGAAACATGCCTAAGGAGCGAAACACATACACTACTTCGATGTAGTGTAGCACATTCAGTCTGACACTTCGCTTTCCCGTCTCTCTTTTCTAGTCCTCTTTTCTCACAATCTTCCTTCGCATCCTCTTCGCTTCTGCCACCTTTCATCTCCCTTTCCCCGTCTTTCATCCTTCACTTCTTCTCAATCGCCCCACTCTATCCACTTCCTATACTTCGCATTGCATGCGTGCTTCATCATCCAGTGTGCTTTCTTTTCACAAGCCTTTAGACGCGTCGGCTTTCTTTTCGTCTTTTTTTTTTCCTCTCCTTATTTCTCTACCGCTTTGCCTCTTCACGTGTTTTTATTTTTCATTTTTTATTTTTATGCATATTACGTTTGTATTTCATTTTCTTCGTTTTTTTTTTTTTTTTTTTTTCGTTTTTCGTTCTTTTTTGTTTTGTTTTGTTTTGTTTTAATAATTTACATGCACTTTATTTGTCTTGCTTTAAACTTGTTTCTCTTTTCCGCATATGTTTTTATTTGTGTTCTCAACACACTGTTTTGCTTGTTTTTTATGTTTATTTGTAGTACTCGATCGTACCTTCTTTGTCGTTATTTATTCTTTTAGTACAGAAGCAGGTGTGAGAATATGTTCACATCTGATGCCTTCTATGGCCAGCTCTCATCTAATCAACTCTTTAAACTCATTTGGTGAATATTACTATTGCATTGTGTCGCCTTTTTATTGCGTGAATTCTTTTTATGTATCTTTCCTATTCTTGTTTGACTCAGCTTGTTTTTGCAACTCGACCAATTCTAGTTTTCTTTTTTTTTTCACACAAATTGTTTTGTTTTAATAAATACCTACATCTTTTGATTCCTATTTTGTTGTCGCGCTTATTGTATTGCACTTCTCAATCCAGAGCTAACTTAAGAAAGAAGCAGACACGTGAATACGAACTACGGAACAAAAAATATCACTATGATAACTAAATCTGTTTATTTATCGTGTTGTATAGAAACACCGACAAAAACAAACAATAAATACTGCGCGGCAGCTATACCACTCTAAATGACATAATACTCCGCATAAACCACAACAGAAAATGGGCACGGACGACATCACACTCCCCAAGATAAACTAAAAAGCAATATATTTGAAATAAATAAGGAGGAAAGAACACTTATTATTCCTTCTTTCCAGTGATAAACTTCTTGCATGCATCAGCGTGCACAGTGTTGTTGTAAATAGCGAAGTTGTATCTGACAAGGTAGTTTCTGGCGTGTCCAGGAGCAACCCTAATAACGTCTCCAGTGCGTCCGAAATTCTCCACATTCTATTTTCGTCGGCGTACAATGACCCGTCACAATTTTCAAAGTTAAACACACACAATTGCATAAGAAACATGATTGTATATCCATTTGCCCAATTAGTATTGTGTTCAAACGTGTTCTGTGCATGCTATGCTTTCTCTTGTAGTAAGACCAATGGCGGGTTGAGGAGGAAGAAAATTAATTACCTTCAGGAGAATAATCTCAACATTGCGGTTAGCATGAGACTTGGCAAAACGAACAGACTGGGAGATGAGAGTCTGAGAGGCGTTAGCGTAAGTGGCACGAGAGAACATTCTTTGTAATCGTTAACACAATTCTATGGGAAAGTAGGGTCGAAAGTAAGCAAATATCTTAATCTTCCGAGATTTTTGTTCCAAATACTTTCATTTTTTTCAAGCACTGTAAAACATCAACTATTTCATTAAATACCTTTGCTACTCCCCTCTATTTTATTGGATGTTGTTATGCAGGACATCACCACGTGTGTTTGCATATATTCGTAAGCATGATTTTGAACATTTTTGAAGTACCACTCAATTTGAGACACGAATATTTGCTTCGCTTTTCTTCGATTTGTCGGTCTGCTGAGAGATTGATGCTGCGATCTATTCTGTTGATTTACTCCTCTAGGAAACATATTTTTGCGTCCATAGCTATTTACTAGTTGTGATTTTAAGCATTATATTCCCATGAACTTGGTTTCACTTGATATTCGATTCCTTTAGATATCTTTCCAACAAAATAGTTACTAATTTGAAGATCTCTATGGGAACATTTTACTATTTCTAGACAAAATGGCTTTCAGATTGAACAAGATGATCACCAGAGCTTTCAGCACTGGGCCTATCACTAAGCAGGTTGCTGTCTCCACTTCCTTCCCCGACTTCTCCGCCACTGCTTGTTTCCCTGACTTGTCTTTCAACACCATCTCCAAGCAGGACTTGAAGGACAAGTACTTCGTTCTTTTCTGGTACCCCAAGGACTTCACCTTCGGTACGCCTACCTAATGTTGCACATCTTATTCTCCTTTATTCGCATTGTTGCCTCTCCTAACGTTTGTGTCCACCAATAATTCAATTTTTGCTTCTTCGGCGTTTTTCTCTTTCGAATGTTACACTGTCTCTCTTACGATACAGTCTGCCCCACCGAGATCATCGCTTTCTCTGAGGCTTACGAGAAGTTCAAGGAGGTGAACTGTGAGGTCATTGCTGCTTCTTGTGACAGCGAGAACGTCCACTTGGCTTGGTAAGTGTTATGTCATGTGGGAAAATTATTTCTTCTCTCTACTTAAGAGATAAAGTTTCTCAATACACGACGCTTGCGAAACATTATACACTTTTGAAAGGTTACATCCTCTTTATCTCTATATCTCTCGTCCATGCTAATCTTTCTATCTAACTGTATTGTACATTCTCGTATTTCTCTTCCTCTCCAATGGTTAAACTCGTTCTTGATTGTTTTTGTTTTTAGGGTGAACACCCCCGCAAGGAGGGAGGACTCGGAAAGGTCAACTTCCCTATCATTGCTGACCCTTCCCACAACCTCGCGACCACCTTCCAGTGCTTGATGCCCAACGGAGCCTTCAGCAACCGTGCCACCTTCATCGTGAGCGACAAGGGAGTGCTGCGTCACTCCTCTTTCAACGACCCCCCCGTCGGACGTAACGTCGATGAAGTCCTCCGCCTCGTCAAGGCCTACCAGTTCGTCGACGAGCACGGAGGAGTCTGCCCCGCCAACTGGAACTCTGGATCGGCCACCATCAAGCCCTCTTTCCAGGGATCCAGAGAGTTCTTCGCCAAGCAGAACTAAGTCTTGGACCCTCAACACCTCTTTGAATTCTTTAACCTGTTATTCATCTCTTCCAACTAACATATAACTGCAATTCAGTTATATTAACACGTGCGCTATGTTCTGGGATTGATTATTATGTAGGCTGAAATATGTTGATTAAAAAAAAACAATAAAACTTTGTACACATCTTACGCATATTATTGCGCATGCATGCAGGCGCATTGCAGGCGCATGCGCATACTAGTATTTTTTTACTATCCTCATTTCATTACTGTAACGCGTGTGACCTGTATATACGTCTGCACAACACTAGCATATTACCTACTGTATCTGTGCATTATTATTGTTATAGTCTACGCATTTACAGCGTATATATACATATACGATGCACATTTCAAATCTACGATTTACACATTTTGCTCTTGTTAACTGTGAAGGTAATCTCACAAATTAATCTTTTATAGAAGAGAAAGACATTTTATTTTAATTCTTCACAATGAAGTAACTGACAATAAATACCCACTGATCATAATTTGTATACAAACTAAACCACTGTCTACAGATACATGTAGTTGAGTAAAATAAGAAGTACGCAACCTATGACGAAGATATTATTTTCTCCTTTCTCACGCAAACTTCATTCGTCATCAACTGTACATAATACCACAGAAAAATTAAATGTTTTGCAGTATGCAAATCTAACTCTCATACCCTATAGTGAACACCAGTTTTAGTTGTCACTGATTGCTAAGTTCCATATACACCTCAGTCTTTATTGTCATCACGTGCAAGCTCTCCCGGGAGGATATTTTCAAAAGGTTTTCAATGAGGTTTAATCTTAAGTTTGCTTTATTTTTCTCTGCAATTCTTCCGTTGCCGTGTTTTTTCACCTGTAAAGTCGGCTGTATGACTAAATATGTTTTTCAATGGTATTGAGAAGTTTTCAGCTTACCTTTTTAACAAGGTTAAATATCATTTTTTATTGTTTCGTTTTCTTTCTGCCAATTTTGAATTTGATAGTGTTCGGTTGGCGGAAAATCTACATTACTTCAGTATTGCATACTTTACACCATTTGCATGCTGGGATGGCTTTGAATTTCATTTTTATCAAGTCTGTTACATTTCGATAAGCCGCACGCAGACGGCAGAAATCTTAAATAGCTTGCATGCATAGTTTCCACATGAATTAGGATCAAACAAATCTCTCGATCAAGTTAAACATGCTTAATACGCAGTTACTCCTCTCACATCAACTCAGCTACACACGTGTATTTCTGTTTTTTGAGTGGATGCCACACACTTACATGATAAAATCTGTTTGATTCTCATTTTTGTTTCTCCCAGGTCCAAAATGAGACGCAACAGCAGTGAGTCTGTTGGTTTTCCTCATTGGGTAGACTCCGAGGCACTGAGCAACGCAATGGAGGAATACTACGAACTAGACTCATTCAATGCATACACACCAAATAGCCCTGGAAGTACTGCGGTAGATTCGTTTGAGGCGACGCGGTACAATGGGGGAAAGGACGAGTTGCTGTACAGAGATCCCGAAGAAGGGGGAGGAGAGGACTAAGCAGGGGAGGGTTGCCAGAACATACTGGCGAAGGGACACGACGGCAAACACTCGGCTACCGGAAGCGGTAGTGGATCCGAGCACGCAACCGATGGACTGAATGGATCTGGCGCTGCCTCTAATGGCAGTGCGAACAGTTTGCTTGTGTCAGAGAACTGTACTCAATCTGCAGAAGGCAACACTAATGCAACAACGAGTACCATCCCTTCTTCCTCTTCCTCTTCCTCTTCATCTTCTTGCTCACCTGCCCCCTCGTCTTCCTCTGCTCCTTCCTCTTCCTCATCTTCTCCGTCCGTCTTGCACCCCTCGTCTTTCTCTTCTACGCAGGGCCCTATACCGCCTATCTCTTCTTCGAAAACATCCTCATCCTCTTCCTCATCCTCATCGTCATCCTCTTCATCGTCTTCCTCTTTCTCTTCCTCTTCTTCTTCCTCCTCATCGCCGTTTTCAGCCCCCCACCGCCCCTGCACGCACTGCAGAAGATCTAACAGACAGAACTCAATCGATGAAATCACTGTGTTCTCGACTACGTTCAATGCTGGCAAAACACCCTTCTCTGACCTAGACCACGTAAGCACAAACAACACGACAGCAACCAGTTAGACTAATCAAACGTATATGATAGATACGATTATTGCTCTTTTACTTGACAATTAACACAAACATCCTCGTACCAGCACACACACACACACATGCACATCCACCTACAAATAGACTTGTATTTTCTAACACGCATACTTGGTTTTCTCCATTTCCTCTGTCCGTTCCCTCGGTTTCCCTTGATTTTCTTTCCCTTCCTTCACTTGTAAATCATATCGCTCTCTCCCCTTCCCTCCTCCTCCCTTCCTTCCTCCCCCCTTCCCTCCTCCGCTCTTTACCTTTTTTCCTTTTTCTTTCCCCCTTCATACCGCTTTCACCTCTTTTTCTTTCCCTTTCGCCCCCCTTTCTTCTCCTTTCTTCCCCCTTTCTTCCCCCTTTTTTTTTCTCGTTTCTTCTGCCTTTCTTCCCACATTTTCGAACTTAAACCCCTCTCTCCTAAGTGGATTCCCCGCAACGGAGTGGTTGATGGTTCTTTTATCAACATGACCCACTCTCTCTCCACCCACGCTAAAGTCAAGGCTAAGGACTTTTCCTCTGCCCCTCGCTCATCCATTCCATCCTCTTCCTCCTCCTCATCCTCATCCTCATCCTCATCCTCATCCTCATCCTCATCCTCATCCTCATCCTCATCCTCCTCCTCCTCCTCCTCCTCTTCCTCTTCCCTGTTCGCTCCTCACGTCGACGAGGACTTGAGCTACGGAGACGCTGGGGTGCGTCCTTCTTCTTTGATAGTCATATGTCTCCAAGAGTGTTCGCTCTCCCTATCTTCCGTCACCGCCTTACTGCTCCCTCACATTGGCCCTCACTACCAGTTGATAGCGAAAAAATCGATGTGGGAGATCAAAATCCTCGTTTTCGCCGTGGTCGACCTCCTTCTCCCTCTCCAGCGAGTGAGGGTTGAAAGAGTCGACGCCGTAGCCACCGGAATCATGGGTTTCCTAGGCAACAAGGGCGCAGTGTTCGTAAACCTCTCTATCGACTCTGTCCGAATCAATATCACGTGCGCCCACCTCGCTCCTAACGTTGTAAGTTCAGCTTCGTGTTATTTCCCCTCGGCCACCACGGGCCATCGTTCTTTCTCTCCCTATCGATTTCCTTCCCTTGTCCTTTTCCATGCCAATTCATTTCCTTTTGTTTCCTCTCCTTTCCTTTCCTTCCGTTTCGTTTCCTTTTTTCCCCTTCCTTCTATTCTATCAAGTACCATATCGTTTATAAACATACATACATACACACACACACACATACACACACACATGAATACACATACACACTCACATACACTTACACCCACCCACCTACTTTCATGCATATCTCTTCCCCCACCTGTGCTCTTTTTCGTTTCTTCCCCTCTCTCCCTCCTCTCTTCCCCCTCTCTTTCCACTCGTTTCGCACTCTCAGGAGAGGGTGGGTGATCGAGTTTCGATGCTTTCTTCGATAGAGTCTGCGATATCTGCGTCAATCCCCCCTCCTTTCCCCAGCGCTCTAAGTTATTTCGATTGGTTCTTACTCATGGGGGACCTTAACTTCCGCCTTAACGACTATTCTTTTGGTGACGTGTCCTCCCTCATATCCCAGCGTGACTTCGCCAGACTCCTAGAGAAAGATCAGCTGCTATCGCTAAAGCGGAGTGGGAGGATCTTGGGGGACTTCAGTGAGGGGCACATCGACTTCCCCCGTCGTACAGATACCTCACCAAACAAGACGTAAAGAACAACGATAAACTCATCAAAAAACACGTAAAAAAACTTCCCCCTCCCCCTCCCCCCACCGTTGCTAAGAAAGCCCCTCTCCCTCTACCTTCTTCGATTCTGCCCCACCTGCCCCAACCTCCTCAGCTGCTTCTCCCTCTTCTATACTCCCTTCTCCTCCTCCGCTTTCTTCTGCTGTTCTCACTTCCACGCCTTCCTCCACCGCTTCCACTTCCCTCTGACTTCCCTTCACCGTCTCCTTCTCCTTCTCCTTCTCCTTCTCCTTTGCCTTCCTCTTCCTCTCCTTCTCTTTCTGACATCAACCCCCCTTCCGTATCAGCTTCTTCTTCCTCCTCCTCATCCTCCGCCTTCTCCTCCCTTCCCACTTGTGCCTCTACGGACTCCACTTCTAATCACCCTTCAGCTACTTCATCTCTTCCCTCGTCGAGTTCTTTTTCTTTGCCTTCATCTTCCTCTCGTTTTTACTCCTTCATCTTGTATCGACAAATCAATGACGTCGACTGGGAGAAGAAAGAGATCAGTCACAGTGACAGGGGAGGGGGAAGGAGAAAGGGACGTGGGAGGGAGAGTGAAGGGGGAGATAGAGAAAGTATAGCGGAAAGCGAAGGGAGGAAGAGGAGTGAGCGGAGGGACAGCGAGAAGAGGGAGGAGGAGGAGACTGAGAGGGACTTGGAGAGGGAGAGGAGTGGACGTAACAAAAGAAGAGGGAGTGTGAGTGTAGTCATTAAAAGAGGAGAGGTGGAGGAGGAGTACGATGAGTATGAGGATGAAGACGAAGATGACGAGGTCCTATATGCCAAGGGTCAGTTTGCGAAAGGAAGACCGTGCGGAGTGGAGGAGGAAGAGGAGGCAGAGGTTGAGGCGGACTCTGTAGATGAAGCAGAGACTGAGGCGGACACTGCAGAGGAAACAGAGATAGAGACAGAGGTAGAGAGAGAGAGAGAGACAGGAGAAAAGGAAGAGGAAGAGACGCAGAGAGAAGGAAAGTCGAACGAGAGAGAGAGAGAGAGGGAGAGGGAGAGGGAGAGGGAGATGGAGAGAAGGGAGGGAGAGGAGAAGAAGGAGGGGCTGGAAAGTGGAGGAGGATGGAAGCTTGAGAGAAGAAAGGGAAAAGAAGGAAGGGAAGGAATGGAAGGGAGCGAAGGAGGAAGCGGAAAGAGAGGAATGTGAAGTAGGGGGGTTGGGGATCGAGGGGAGGGGAAGGAGGAGGGCTGTGTGCGACCTCCCTTTATCGGAGTGGGAAAGGGCAGTTGCGTATAGTATAAGCAGAGGAAATGAGGAAGACGGATGGGGGGAACCGATAGACAATGCGGAAAGAAAGGCGAGAGAAGCGGGGGAATGCGCAGAGGGAGCAGTGAATACGGCGGGGGAGAGCGAAACAAATGCAGGAGAGGGAAAGGTAGAGGGAGAAAGAAAGGTGGGGGAAGGGACAGAGGAGGGAGAAGAGGGGGAAAGGAGAGGAGAAGGAGAGGGAGAAGGAGAGGGAGAGATAGAGGAAGAGAGGATTCTTGCGTAAGTGACCTCGCTCCTCCTTCTCCTTATTCCGTCTACTTCCCTTCTCCTCCCTCACCTGATGCTTCTTCCTCTTCGTCTTCTTCCTCCTCCTCTTCCTCCTCCTCTTCCTCCTCCTCTTCCTCCTCCTCCTCCTCCTCCTCCTCCTCCTCTTGCTCTTCTATTCCCGAATGTTCACCGCTAGAACCTACATTTTCCTCCCTCCTTTCCTCTCCCTCCTCCGCTCTATCCCCTTCTTGTTCCTCGCTTAGCTCTTCCTCTTCATCCGCAACTTCATTTGCTTCTATTCCAACGGCACACCTCTCTACTCCCCTCCCTCCTCTTCCTCCTCCTCGTCCCCCTCCCCCTCCTTCCCTCTCCCTCCATCTCGTCCTTCGATAACAAAAAAACAACCATCGAACCCTTCTCCTTCTTCCCTACCCAACCCGTCTTCCCCCTCTTCTTCCCCTTCCCCTTCCCCTTCCCCTTTTATAGTCCCCTCTACCATTTCTCGCCCCCCTCCTTCTTGTCCCCCTCCTCCTCCTTCCTCCTCTTCCTCCTCCTCCTCCTCCTCCTCTTCCTCATCCGTCTCGGTGCTTACTCGCATGACTTCAACTCAAGCTATTCTCTTGGACATTGGAGTGAACTGCGTCCCTCTCCCCCTGCCCTACCGGCCCTTTTCATTCAAGCGTAGCCCCGCTTACTGTGATCGCATTCTATGGTTCTCTTCACTCCCTCTCAACGCTCCTCTTCCTCCCCCTTCCGCTTCCCTTGCCGTATCGAATTCCCACGGACTCTATGCCCATTCGCCTCCTCCTCCTCCACCCTCTCATGGGAGGAGGCACTCCCTCTCCTCCTCTCTCTCTTCCCCTAACGTCCAATCATCCCCATCCTCTTCCCCCTCTCCTGCCCTCTCTATGCCCAAAAGAGACTCCCTCTCCTCTCCCTCTCCCTCTCCTGCCCTCTTCCTCTTCCTCTTCCTCTTCCTCTTCCTCATCCCCTTTCGCTCCTTCTCTCGCCCCATTACGTCAACCCCATCCACGCTTGTCTCTTTTAATCAAATCGCAGCAATCCTCTTCCGCTTCCTTCCCCTCCTCCGCCTCTTCGCTCTCCCCCTCCCTCCGCTCAGCATCCTCCCTCACCTCATCTTCTCGCAGACCCACGCTCTTCTCTTCCTCCTCCTCCTCTTCCCCCTCTACTTCCTCCTCTTCTTCCTCTAGCTTTATGCTGAGTAGTGCGAGAGAGAGAGAACGCCAAAGGGAGAAGGAGAATGGAGCTGGACTGGGGACTGAGTTGTATCGTACAACACACTTACACAGACCACCCGAGCGTACAATCTTCGGACCACCTGCCCATCTCGTCCTTCTTTTCTCTCTTTATCCCGTCCTCTTCCCTCTTCCCTCTCTCCTCAGGTCTCTCCCCCTCCTCCTCCTCCTGTTCTTTCTCTCTCATCTTCCGCTTCTGCTCCTGCCTCTTCCTCTTCCTCTTCCGCTTACTCTCTGGCTTCTGCCTCCTCTTCCGCACCCTCCGGTGTCGTCCCTTCATCTTCCTCTACCTCTTCTTCCTCTTCCTCTTCCTCTTCGACCCCAGTATCCTCTTCCTCTTCCCCCTCTTCTTGCTTCTCTTTCCTCCCCCCACGCGCATACTCGCTAACTCTAACCCTTTCTTCCGTTACTCTTCTCGTCAACAATGCATCTGCCCTCCGTTCATCTCATCCTCTTGCCCCCTCCTCTTCCTCTTCCTCTTCTTCTTCGTCATCCTCCTCACCCCCTCTTCCTCCATCTTCTTCGCCTTACACTGGCTCATCCTCTTCTTCGTCTTCCTCATCCTCCTCTTCTTTCCCTACGTCCTCCCCTACTCCTTTCCCCTCTTCCTCTTCCACTCCGCCCGTCTCTTCCTCTTCCTCTTCATCTTCCTCTTCGTCTCCTTCTTCCACCTCTTCCCTCTCTAGCAGAGTCTCTCTCTTCGTCTACTCCGACACCGCTCCTTCTCCCTCCTCCTCCTCTTCCGGTTCGTGTTCCTGTTCTAACTCTCCCGATCCCTCTCGCCCCTCACCCGCTCCCATCTCTACCCTCCCCGTTTCTTCATACACTTCCTCTTCCACCTCCTCCTCATCTTCCTCCTCTTCATCTTCCTCTTCCTTTTCCTCTTCCGTTTCCCCTGATCATTCCCCCTCTCCTACTGACGACAGCCCTCTTCTCTCCACTGATTCTGACTCTACCTCCGATACTTGCTCTTCTCCTCCGCTTTGCCCCCCGATGTTCCTGTTTCAGCACCGCTTTCACCCTCGCTTACTGGGAGAGAGTGGGTCTGTTCCCCTTTCAGCTCCCGATTCAACGATAGCTTTATCGGGAGATGTCCCTCTCGAAGCAGTGTGGCCCTCCGCTTCACTTCCCTCCATTCACGTAAGTTCTCTATCCCCTCTTCTCCCTTTCTCCCCTCCCCTATTCTCTCACTCTTTCCCTTTCCTTATTCCCTTCTTTCCCACCCCTCCTGTCTCCACCACTTCTTTCCCCTCTGTCTGTTGTCCAATCGTGTATTCCTACGCTCTGCTCCTACGCTCTACTCCTACGCTCTCGCCCTGTTCTTCGATCTCGACACCTTTTTGTGCCCATTTGTGTGCATATGTTTACTTTGATTTCCCCATGTTTTCTTGGCTTCTCCTTTTCTTTCCCCTTTGCCACACCTTTCCTTCCCTTCCTATCCCTCCTTCCTTTTCTTCTTCTCCTTGTGCTTTTGTTTATTTCTTTTTTTCCTTATTTTTTACTTCTGCTAATTTATTCATTTATCTTCTTCTCTCTACCCATTTTTTCTTCTGGCTCCCTTTCTTCTCCCTTCCTTCTCCCCTTGCATATCCCTTTCTTCTCCCTATCTTCTCCCCTTCATCTCCCTTCATCTTCATTTCTCCCCACTTTCTCCTCCCTTCTCCCTCTCGTTTCCTTTTCCCCTCTTTTTCTTCTCCCTTTCATCCTCTTTCATTACCCGTCCGACCCTCTTCACAGCTTCCCTTTTCTCGATTGGAAGATGCAGACGGAGCAAGGATAATGCTCTTGATCTGTCAGTCTTCCTCTTCCTCCTCCACTCCCCCTCCTTCCACTTCTTCGCCTCCTACTTCCGCTCCTTCGTCCCCCCTCAAACCTAAACTTTCCTCCTCTCACCCTTCTTCTGGCGACCACCTATGTCTCCCTCCTCCCCCTCCCCCTTCCATCTCTTCCTCAGGCTCCCCTTCAGCCCTCTCGCTCTCCGTCCCCCCTCCTCTCTGCAGCGCCTCTATCCGCTTTGAGAAGGGACGGTTCGTTTACTCTTCCCTCACCTCTGCTCAGTTCCAATTCGCTAGTCTTCTGCACTCCGGCTTCACTTCTGTTGGTGTCATTCACGGAACCATCAACATCTCCATATCTTAACTTGGTCTATCTCCTAACATCAGAATCTAATATCCCATCCAATCCAATATCTTAATCGAATATGAGGCTCCCTACATGTATCTCATCTCTATCTCCTAACGCAGGCTTTATGCGTACCTAGGTGGTAATTTCACTATAGCAAACATTTACTCATTTTCAGTTTGTTTGCTTAAGCCCTGCTAATAGCTTTCTTTTGATTTATTTATTTTTCTGTTTTTATTTGGCGCCATTTGAGAGTGCAAAACACAGCACAAATTTGAATGCGCCTAAAGTTTTCTTATTATTTCTCACTTATATAGTGTACTTAACATTCAACCAATAAAATAGCTTGCAGTCATACTTGGTTTAATATTTACTTTTCCTGACTTTCGTTTCTATTCGATTTATCAACGTTTCGATAACAACAAACATCGAGGGACAAGAAGTTACGTACGCACACAAATTGAGATGCCGTTACGTTACAGAAAATACTTCGTATAATTAACATATTTTACTCACTATTAAGATAATACGTCATAGTTCCTTTTAATTTTTATTGTGACACATTCTATTTAATACATTGTTTTTCATTATATACATAGTATCGTGCGACATGAGTGGTAAACATAGTATTTGAAGTGCTACCTATCAAATCAGAATCTTCAAGAACTTAAAAATATCTGGACGCATGCATCAATTATTAAACCTATCAATGTTACCCCTTTAATTCTTTTGACAAGCAAACTCAGATTTTGCATATACTCTGAATGCTAAATCGATGAATTCGTTATTCTATGTATAATATGTACAAACCCTCTACATTGAAACACTAAATCCTAATATTTCCATTTCACATTTCACATTTTTACATTTAATTCCTGCTTCAGAATGCGTGTGCTAGGATTCCTGCTATTATTAGCAGTTCTACTGCAGGTATGCTCCGTTGCTCTGTCGAAGAGCGAAACGAAGGAGAAGGTTGATACGGTGATCGGAATCGACCTGGGTACCACTTACTCATGCGTGGGAGTGTACAAAGACCGCCGAGTGGAGATCGTAGCAAACGACCAAGGAAACAGAATCACCCCTTCGGTCGTCGCATTCAACGGTGGAGAGCGCTTGATCGGGGATGCAGCAAAGAACCAGGCCTCTCTGAACCCTACGAACACGGTCTATGATGTGAAGAGATTGATCGGTAGGAATTACGCTGATGAGGAAGTTCAGAGAGATAAGAAACTCCTTCCCTTCGAGATCATTGATAAGAAGGGCAAGCCAGCGATCGAAGTTGACGTGGATGGAGAAAAGAAGATGTTGACTCCCGAGGAGATCTCCGCAATGGTCCTGACCAAGATGAAGCAGACTGCAGAGGACTTCCTTGGAAAGGAGGTGAAGAACGCAGTGGTGACTGTCCCCGCCTACTTCAACGACGCCCAGCGTCAGGCCACCAAGGACGCAGGAACCATCGCCGGACTCAATGTCCTCCGTATCATCAACGAACCCACCGCTGCCGCGATTGCCTACGGACTCGACAAAAAGGCGAAGGACCAAAACATTCTCGTCTACGACCTTGGAGGAGGAACCTTCGACGTTTCCATCTTGACCATCGATGAGGGAGTGTTCGAGGTGCTTGCCACCAACGGAGACACCCACTTGGGAGGAGAGGACTTCGACCAGAGAGTGATGGACCACTTCATCAAGCAGATCAAGAAGAAGCACCAGATCGACATCTCCAAGGACAAGAAGGCCCTTGCCAAGCTCCGTCGTGAGGTTGAGAGGGCAAAGAGAGCTCTTTCCTCTGAGACACAGGTCAAGGTTGAGATCGAGGGACTCCTTAAGGGAGAGGACTTCTCCGACGTCCTCACCAGAGCAAAGTTCGAGGAGTTGAACCTCGATCTCTTCAAGAAGACCCTTGATCCCGTCAAGAAGGTCCTCAAGGACGCTGGGCTCAAGAAGACCGAGGTCGACGAGATCGTGTTGGTCGGAGGATCCACCCGTATCCCCAAGGTCCAGGACCTCCTTAGAGACTTCTTCAACGGAAAGGAACCCAACAGAGGAATCAACCCCGACGAGGCTGTCGCCTACGGAGCTGCCGTCCAGGGAGGAATCCTCTCCGGAGAAGGAGGAGACGAGACCAAGGACCTCCTTCTCCTCGACGTCGCACCCCTCTCCGTCGGAATCGAAACTGTCGGAGGAGTATTGACGAAGATCATCCCCAGGAACACAGTGATCCCCACCAAGAAGTCTCAGACCTTCTCCACTTACAGAGACAACCAGCACACTGTTACAATCAAGGTCTACCAGGGAGAAAGAGAGTTCACGAAGCACAATGTCCTCCTCGGAAACTTTGATTTATCTGGCATCGCTCCTTCCCCCCGAGGAGTTCCCCAGATCGAGGTCACGTTTGAGGTCGACGCCAACGGAATCCTCAATGTCCAAGCACAAGACAAGGCCTCCGGAAAGAAGGAGAAGATCACCATCACCGCCGACAAGGGAAGGCTCTCTCAGGAGGAGATCGAGAGGATGATCAAGGAGGCTGAGGAGAACGCAGACGCAGACAAAGCCTCCAAGGCGAAGATTGACGCCAGGAACAAGCTTGAGGGGTTAGCACACAGCGCTAAGAGGAGTGTGAAGGAGGGAGGGGAGAAGATCTCGGCTGAGGAGAAGAAGGAGGTCGAACACGCGGTGGAGAAGGCTCTGGATTGGTTGGAGGACAATGAGGACGCGACTGCTGAGGAGTGCGAGGAACAGGTGGAAGCCCTTGAGAAAGTGACGAACAAGGTCTTCTCAAAGTACCACTCCGCGAAGGAGGAGGAGCACAAGCACGACGAAGACAACGGACGAGCTCTAACCTCACTGCTCTTCCTTCTCTTGTTCCTTCCTTTTGTCTTCTCCCCCACTACTTCCCTTCTCTATTGTCTCCTCGCACACCCCCTCTGCTTGCTCTTCCGCCCCACTTCCCATCCATTGAACATCCGCTATGTCCTCCTTTTCTACGCAGTATTTATGCTTTGTTCTTTCTTCTCTTTTCCGCACAATGTTTTGTTTTCCCTTTTCTTTTCTCGTCTCTTCTTCTTTCCACACTGCCTCTCACCTCCATCACTCTTATGGGGATGAATATTTCCCTCTTCGGTTGACGGCGCAGAAGTACGCAATACTTGGATAACAGTTGTGCAATAAACAGTGTTCTCGATTCTTTTTCTCATAAAGGTCTTTGACTAAGATGCGACGACACCCAACTTAGATATACAAAGAAACGCTTCACTGGACTGTTGGTCATACTACTTTGTTATTTAACTTATTCATGTGGGCTTACTTACCGTGCAAGTGATTTAAAAGCGAAACGGTGCATGTGCATATGCGCATGTAAGGTACGTTATGTGCGTATGATGGAACAAGGAGCAGGCGGAAAAGTGCTGGGTGGCAGTAATGGGTTGGACAGTGAGGAAAGGGACTGTGATGAATGCAAAAAAATAAGCGGTGGTGAGGTGGCGAGGGATCCTGAGGAGTGCGAGGAGTGGGGGCGTGTGTAGCCAGAGGTTCAACCTATGGGACGGTGACGCAATTCCTCAGATGGGTCATTATATTTACCTTGGAGTGGATGCTCATTCAGCATTGACGGGGAAGAGAGCGATTCCATCCAGACTAGAGAAGATGAAGGCGATAGCGGCGCACAAGACAGCTATTCGGAATAGAGGGACAGTTTATTTTGTGTTTTTTTTGAAGTAAATTCGCCAATCAAAAATAAATATATTCTCAAAAAAAAAAAAAATGTAGAACACAGGCTTTTTTAGGAATAGTTTATTTTGCGTTTTTCGTTAACATACATTAAATTTATCAGTTAACAAGATAAAAAAAAAACAATGCCACTCAAAAAAAAAAACAATGTCAACCAAAAAAGAAAAAAAAACAACACTTGGGGAAATGACGTACAATGGGGAGATGGATAACTAAAACGCATATCAACAAAGAACTAATAAATAAGGAAAATACAAAAAGCACAAATACTGATAAGTTGCCGAAGGAGCCTGGTTCTTACGAGTGGGCACCAGAGTGACGCATGCGCGCAACCGAATATCTCATAAACAAACATAAAAACACGCATGTACGGTCTTCTACTTTGCCTAGTGACTAGTGAGGAGTCTTGAGGGGCCTAGACGGAGAAAAGACGTAGTTCACAGATGAAGTGTCGTCTTCTTCGCTCCCATATATGCTGATAGACTTCCCAGTAGAGGGAGAAAACATCGCCGAAGAGGGGTTGTAGTGCTTGATGGGGGTCTGGGAGTCAAGTCCAGCAGTCCTAGACACTGATGACTTTGCAGGGCGATAAGGGGTGTTGTTCGCAGAGTGAGTATGTAGAAGAAGGATAGGCGAACGAGGAAGAAGAGGGGAGAGAACACTTAGATGCGCTGCGGTTGGAGTAAGCGTACTTGCTGGGAGTGTTGAGCCTAGAGATTCTCTTCGCAGAGAAGAAGGAGAGGGGGAGATAAGGGAGGAGGGGGCAACACTCAACGTGTCAATAGCGATGGAGGAGTTGAGCTCATCAAAGTCATCGTCTAACTCTTCCTTTCTCTCAGTGAACCCTTCCCCAACCAACCAACTCCCCTCCTTCCTCGTCTTCTCCACGCTCTCCTCCACTCATCATTCCGCAGTGCTTGCAGAAGGTGGGGGCAACAATGAATCTCATATCTAACTCTTCTTCCTCCTTCTGTTGTTCCGAAGCAAGAGAGAGGGCGCTGAGGGCGGAGGAAGTCTCCTTCAAGGTGGACACGCAACCAACGAGCTCAGCTTCAGAAAGAGTGGCCTCGACACTAGGAAGATTAAGGTGGAAGAAAGAAGTATAGAAGGAGGAAAAAAGGAAACCGACAGAAAAACCGAAGATGAGGTAGAGGATGGGAAGAGAGTGCGAAATAACAACAGACACAACAGATATCAAAGAGAGCTTCTGAAGCCTGGCGGCAATGGGGTAGAGGAAGGGAGAGGAAACGAGAGACGAAGTAGCAGCATATTTGTCAATATAGGACTCTGCAGCATGGGCAAGAGTGTACAAGCGAGCGATGTACGTGTTGAAGAGCTTAAGGATAGATGAGGAAAGCAGAGAAGACAAACGAGTAGCCGCTAAAGGAGACTGCACAAGTGACTCTGTGATAATGGGGACGCGGGTGTAGATAGTAGCGTTGTCGAAGAGATAGATCACAACTCCCACGGCAATGGCCACGAGGAGCGCCACCAAGGATAGAATAGGCACGCGCAACACTTTAGGAGAGCTCAAAACATCGCAAGGGCAGGGATATGCGAAGCAGAACCAACTTTCTTTGAGGTCAAAATATCAGCTACCCCAATTATTTCGATCTCAATCTTCTTTATAGATCCTCCCAGTTGACTCTTCCTTCTATCGGCAGGAATACTCATACTGGAAATACAAGTAAACACATACATGTTGAATTAGTACATTAGTGATCAATCTGAAATATTATTCTGCAGCATATTTCAAATTTATTTTCTTGCTAATTATATTTAATAAACCGAATTTTCACGTCTTTAGCTGTTTGCATTCCGCAAACATTTTCAAACAAGATTTTTGAATTTTTTTGAACAATGCATTACTCTGAAAATAGAAGCCCCTATTTTATTTCTTAGCTCATGGGCTCGCACATAAACATACACACACGTGTTCAAGTGCAATTTAATCTCAGTACCAAATTTAGATTCTTTATATCTCCTGTCAATAAATGTATGTTTTGATCCTTATCTTCACACACAGATTTTTGTATCCATGCGCAGTGAATTGTAGGTTCGTTCCCGTTCTCGTTTATTTTCGTTTATCTTTATCTCACATGAAAAAACGCAATATACATTGAATTTCGGGTCGCACTAAAAACGCTAAAAGTGATTTATACGTGCTCATTCGAGCGAGTATCATTTTCTTTTATTTTTTCCATATTTTTTTAATGACGACCCATCTGTTAGTGCAAATTGTATTGCTTGCTCAGTTCACTACAGACTAGCTTTATACCACTTCGCTCAGGATTGTGCGTACTAGAATTTGTGCATTAAATGCGTTCGACATTCATTGCTACAGAATAACTACAATGCACAAACACATATTCCTAAAATGCTCATTCTTTATTCAAGCTTGGGAAAAAATGAGAGTGCCAGCATTGCAGTATCTAAAACACTGTATTTAACAGGGTGTACGTACTTCCCTAATAAAACCACAATTTTAATGACACATTCTGGTAAATTATGTGCATATGTATATCAGTGTATGCTATACGGAAGGCATATACGTGATCATAACAGGAATATTATTCCATTGAAAAAAGAAAACGTGGTGAAAAATGTTCTTCTTGACCTTTCTTATCTACTCTCACCATATGTTGTTTCTATAACACTCATAGAAACTTGAAATATATTCTCCATACACATTTACGCATGACCATATTAGTACATTGAATTATCCGCAATTATATTCTACATATATTTCAAAAAGTAACTATTGCAATCATTGCCAAAACAACAGCTTTGAATCGAGCTATTACATCAGAGGATGAAATGAGATATACGCAAATACAAGGGATGGACATGTGTTTTTTAAGCATTTAAACGTGTTAATATATTTCAAAATATGTTCGATGCTGCAAAATTGCACACTTTAATCATATGCTTTGCTACGATGTTGATATGCCACTTGAAGTTTCCTTCTATATCCTTGCACTAGAAGACTTGAGTGTTGCTGGCTTTTGATTAACCAAACAGGTATATGCTTATTGCGTACAACTGCATTTCTTGTTTTCTACATTTGCGATGCACAAATACCATGTCTATGTATTCGTGCCTTATTTTAAATGTGCCTTATGCAGCGATCATTACCTGACTGCCAAAAAAATCAGGCTAAACACAAACTAACATGCATGTTTACGATTTCTTATCCATATTTACAGGAAAATCCTCCAGCATCTTAAGTTCGTAGAGCTTCCTTATATTTTGTGTTGCTTTAAGTTATTTGTTACACTAGAAAGAGCTTTTCTGAAATTCGTGCGATGGTATTGAGACCCAATAATAGAGGGTCCTCGACTAGAGTATAAAGAGGACTTTCGTCTTCTGCTCCTAGAATATCCAGTTATGGACCTAGCTCTTTGTATTACAGTAGTCATTTTCGTACTCCATCACGGTGGAGCTTGACGTTAAAGGTGTTCTTGACGCCAGTTGCGTGGCGCCTTGGGACTGATCCCCACCATTGAGGCAAGAGAGATGGTGGGAGGAGAAGGAGCAGCAACTGAGAGCACATCTAGTGGAAGGCAAATGTGCGGTAAGAACGTGTTTACTTGGGAAGTGGGGAGTATTCCCGTGGGCAGAGATTCTGACGGAAGTGAGAGAACAGTCTCTGTCCCAGGGCTTGAGTTTGAGAGGACAGGAGAGGGGGAGGCAAAGATCGAAAGGAGAATGGACTCGACGAAAGCAAAGAGAGAACAGAGTCGGATGATGAGGAACGCAGTGGAAGTCATGGAAGATCTGCACTTGAGCTTCAGTACCTCAAACCTCCTCCTCTTCGCCCTCCGTGCCTCTCTTCTCTGTGTCCTTCTACTCCCTTATCTGTTCACCGCTTCATTTCACACTGCTACAAGAGAAATGAAGATTAGAAGGTCCGGTCTGGAGAACTCTCACATTGAAACAGACAACATCTGTGAACACGATGATCCTGAGAGAGATGAGGGAGAGGAGGAGAGAGAGAATCGAACGAAGGAACGGAAGGTATATCGAGAAGAGAAACCGATGGGGTAAACGACGATGTACAGATATTTACCACGGTAGAGGATAAGGTGAGATATTTTACGGCCATGGCTGAGGATACTGTAGTGGATGGAAATCTGAACAACCACGAGGGAGAGTCTGATGAGAGAAGGACAAGAAGGAGAAGGAGACCAGCAAGCGACGCTGCTTCTTCTTCTCCCTTATCTCCTCCTTCTGCTTCTACATCTGCGTCTGTGTCTCCTGCTTCTTTGAATACATCTTCCCCAGTTTCTGCTCCTCCTTCCTCCTCTACCTCTCTTCCTCCACTTCCTCATCCTCTTCCTCATCTTCTTCACCCTGTCTTCATCCTCAGTTCAACCCATTCCTCTCCTTCGGTTCACCCATCTCTTCCTCCATGCCTACCTCTACACCATCTTCAACTTTCACATTCACCCTCTACACCTCCTACTTCTACCTTCTACTTCTCCTCTCCTCTTCTGCCTCTCCTTCCCTTTCTTCCCCTTCCTTCTTCCCCTTCTTCCTCTCCTCTTCCTCTTCTTCTTCTTCCCCTTCCTCTTCCCTTCTTCTCCTCTCTCCAGGTCATCTTCGTCCTCTCCCTCCCCCTTCAGCGCTCTCAACCTCATCCCCATCACTTTCATCATCTTCCTCCTCCACATCTTCATCTTCACCTTCTTCACCCTCCTCATCCCCATCGCCATCCTTTCGTCATCTACATCTCTCCCTCATCTTCGTCCTCCTCTTCGTCTTCCTCCGACTCTAACCCCTCCTCCTCCCTCTCGCTAGGGCTTCGACAGGAGGAGGCGTCGCCCAACCACGTCCTCCCCTTCGTCCTCCTCCGCCTTCCTCGTCTTCCTCTTCCTCGTCTTCTTCCTCCTCCCCTCTTCCTCCTCTTCCTCCTCCTCCCTGCCCCTCTCCCCTCCAGTTCCTTCACTTCCCCTCGCCCCCGTTCCCCTGAGTTTTCCCAGATAGGGAAGAGATCTAAGGTTGGACGGATGGGAGGAGTGGGCAGCGTGAAATGGTCAGTCCCCCCTCTTCAAGCTATTCGGAAAGTCTAACTTGGTGCAGATAAGGGGGGTTGAGATATCAGCCCACTCCAGATCGGAGAATACCCTGAATTTGAACCCCGCGACCACTCACACGACTTCTGCGCTACAGTAAGTTAATGCCTCGGCAATTAGTACATTTCTCTTCTCTATTTTTACTGCACACGCTCTCTTCCGAATGCCTGCTTTCAGCTGCAAGCTCTCTAATCCATTACCATTCATGTGACCATTCGTATTTCTGTTCTGTTTCAGTACCTTCCGTCCTGAGCACGAAAGAGACATGCGGCTGATGAGAGTGACACTGGTGAGTTAGCTGCCGTCAAGCTGTGGGGTGGAACGAAGACGTTGATCACTCATATTTCCTCACCAACGGCATATCAGCAGGGAGAGAACGTAGTATGTTAGCTCTGCATCATGTAGTACATGACTCCACGCCCTCTCCGAAGACATTACCATCTCTTCTTTTCATTTCCTGCCTCACCGCCTGCGACTGTGGCCTTCTCTCCTGCTTTGTTTCTCTTCTTCTCTATTATTCTCTCTTGTTTCACTCTTCGTCCATAACCCTAACGTTAGTTTTTCTCACCGCTGCGCATTCGTATGTCTCGCGATCTGCCTCTTCGTCCCTCCACCCCTTCACGTTCCGTTTGTTTGTATCTCCTACTGTGTCCTTCACTGTTGTTTATTTCTCAGCCCCTGTATGTGATCATCGTATTCCACCCTGATTACGGTGTCCCCAAGGGCACCTTCTGACATCCTCGACAACAGACCCCCCCAGTGGAACAGAATAGGCACTTCACTTCCCGCTTACGCCAGACAGACACTCACGTACACATGCACGCATACGCTTGATTCACATTCAGACGTTCATACATACACACATGCACGCGCACCGCACACAAAGCACACAAGTACACATGTGTGCACACATGCACATACACACATGCATAAAGATACGTACAGACAAGTACATACTACGTACCGATACATGCTGATATTGCCTTCACATATCACTGTACAGTGCTGATCGCAATACTTAGCCACGTCATGCTCCTGCACTACGACCGACCGTGGCCAGCAATTGCCTCCCATTGCACCACTTATGCCACGTCTCCTCGATTCGAGCTGCCCCTTTTCCACCGTTGCCCGAACGCGCTCACAGAGGAGAGGTTCGTACTTCGATGGTGAGGAAGTACCAGTACTGGTCGAGCATGTGCTCACGTGGGAAATAGGAAAGAAATATCAACGAAAACAACTGTCAAGTAGCAACGTTTACCTGCAACTAGTAAGTGCAATTACATCCACCGTATCATCTGGTCTCTATGTGAACATATACGCACATGCACACATTCATATATGTACAGTTGCATCAGAAAGTATAAGCGCTCACCACCACTATCGCCCCGCCCCTCCTTTCCTTCTCAGCGTTCTCTCGTTTTGGCCGGGGTAAGAGACGCTCTCTGTCCCGATGGCCCCGAAGTGTTCAGGTCAGCATTTTCCTATGCGTGATCGGAATTGCACTTCAGCACGCGAGACCACGTTATCCAGCAATTCATTGTATGTATGTGTCACTGTATGCAGTTGTTCGTATTCTCATTTCTCAGCAGCCTCGATCCGACTGCCGCATCTACCGCTCGTCAGTCCTGGGACTAGTGATATGCGCATCATCTCTCGTGAGTACACACAACTGCACACTGCTCGTGTTCGCACTTCTCTCTCCTCTCCTATTCTGCATATGCTCAACCATTCACCTGCTAATATCTTATGGTTTCTGTTTTCTATACTCAATCCGTGTGATTTCAGTGACATTGAGGACTACGCCTCGTTACTCGAAGAAACAGGTGTGCGTGTGGAGGTGGACAGAGAGAAAGAGGGCGGGAGAGGGGCCGTAGGAGAGAGGGTAGCTGAGGGGAGAGACATTCGGGTGAATCCTTTCTTGAATGGAGTTTCGAACGATGACTTCGAGTACATCACGAGGGTGAGCAATCATAACTCCCTGAGGATGAGTCTGAGAGGAAACGACCTTAGTTCTAACTCAACCAGTAAGAGGAGAGTCGTAGGATACGTCCACAACTTACAACTGCTGGCACCCCATCTCATCATCCTCGTCGAAAGCAGGGAGTAACTCCATCGCACAAGCTATAGTCGTGGGTTCACCTGTCCGTCTTCCTTCTTGCCCGCCCTCTCTGCACTCCTTCATCTCCTCTTCCATTGTTGCCTTGCATTTTCCTTATGTTTGCCTTGCATTTTCCTTATATTTGCCTTGCATTTCCCTTATATGCTTTCTTTGTCTTTGATTCCTCTACCCTTCGCCTCTTGTCTTCTCCACAACCCATATGTTGATGATCCAATTTCCTCCTCTGATTTCCTCCTCCGATTTCCCTCCTCCGATTTCCCTCCACGGTATATATACTTTGTACTACCTCCTCCCCTCACAGGATACGGACAAGGACTACCCCTCTGCCTTTGATGTGTACTCTGTCCAGATCTACAGAGAGCCTCCTTCTACGAGCTCTTCAGGGACTATGCCACGTTCAAGCAGAACAGCCCCTCCTCAGCCTTCAAACCTCTCCTCGTGTCCGAGTTCGGAATGGACGTTATGGACTTCAGAATCATGGTCGGTCTAACTCCCTGTTAAGATCCTTCCTATCGCTCTTCGATCATTCAATTTTCGACTTTCATGATTGCTGATTCTTCGTGCTCATCACTGTTTTTTTCTATTATCAGCCCCCAAAACTTTTTATTCGAATTATGTGCATGCACATCTCGTTGTTAATATGTTTTTTCTCATTTCCTCTTTTTTTTTTTTTTCTTCTATTTCTTCCTTTTCGTTTCTCTTCGCATCCGCTTCGGTTTCATTTCTCTCCCTCAACCTCAACTACCAACTGACATATGAAAGAGCGGAGAAGTGAACGAGACGATGCAAGCGTGGGCTCTGACTGAGCTATGGAATGAAATCAATGAGAACTACGCCGAGAGCAAGTACAAGACCCCAGCGGAGAGGGAGAGGGAGGAGAAGGAGAAGGAGAAAGAACGCGACGAGAGGTCGACGAGGAGAGGAAAGAGAGGGAGCTCGAGAGGATCAGGGAGAGGGAAAGAGGAGAGAGGCGGAACGGAGGAGAGGAGGAGCGGGAGAGATGGAGGACTTTGAGTTTGAATCTTGTATATCCCAATGTCTATAAGACTAGACCCCGGAAGGGGAAGACTTCTTCCGATCTTACTGGATCATTCGCTGCCCGCTAGCTCCAACAGAGCCTCATACCGTTTCAGCAATACGATGGGATTCAATTCTACTGAGGGAGAAGAGGAGGGATGAGGTAGAAGGCGAGGGGGAGGGAGAGCGAGAGGGAGTCAATGGTGAAGGAAGGGATGAGAGTGCGACTTCTATAGATACCGTGAAGCCTTCCTTCATGTTTGCCCTAGAATCCCTTCCTTCCCCCTCCTCCTCCTCTTCGTCCTCCTCTGCTGTATCTTCTCTTGACTTTGAAGGGGTCTCCAACCCCAACAATCCCCTCTGCATCGGAGGAATCGTATTCGAGGTATAGATTGATACATTCTCATACTAATGCGCATGCACATATAAAAACACATAACATAGACACATACTCACTCACTTATGTATACCGGTCCACGTATACATATACTTTTGCATACATGCATTCGAAGAGACATACATTTCTGCTCATTCATACTTCCTGCATGCTACTTTCTATTCGAACGTGCACTCCTCTCTATGCCCACTCCTATTGTCATTCTTTGCCAATACGATTCCTTGCACTTCCGCTTCTTTCTTCTCTTAATCGGTCCCTTTTTTCTAATGCATGTATTTTGATTGGTCTTGCATACACCCTTCTCTCTCGCTTGTTCCCTCCTCTCCGATATCCCTCTGCTGCCCTGCACTTATTTTCCGGACGATGATTCCCCACCCCCCTCCACTTCCGTTTTCTTCAGTATATCGATGAGTGGTGGAAATCAACAGAGTATGACAAGCCGATGAGGGACAACTGCCCTACCACCAGCTATGCGGTAAGCTCTAAGGGATCAGCAATGGGAATCGAATGAGTGCGACAAACAAGAGAAACACTTCGCTTTGCTTTTACATGTGTCTGGACTGTCTTTGAGTTTGCGTTTGTTTTTTCTGTATTCCATTTCTTATTCTTTCCTTTAGCACTTCCTCTCTTCCTAATGCTGCGTTATTTCCGACCACTTCCTTCTGCCTTCACTCCTTTTTTTCCCCCTTTTCCCTTTCTACCCTCTTCGTACCCCCTTTCCCCTCAATTTCCCCCTTTCCCTTCACTTCCCTCTTCCACTTCAGATCCACGGAATTTGTGGGTACTCGACGGTGGATGATTCAAAGAGCAATCCTCTCTTCCTGACTTGGAGAACTTCGATCAGTTCTACAGTGAAGGATGGTTCGGACTGAGTAGCCTACGATAACTACAATCACCATTGTGTGATCCCTAGACTCTCGTATTTCGCCCTCTCTCACGTGTGGGGTCAAGAGTTCAAAACTGGCATTTGCGACAACCAACAGTGTTGTTCCTACAAGAGCCCTGAGCCTATGGTACGTCCATCGACGTGAACTATTCCCATTCGACTCACACAAACACTCTCTATATTATATCTGTTGTCTCTGTCTCTCTTCCTGTCTCTTTATCTCTCTTCCTCCTCTTTCCCTCTACGTCTCTCTCTCCTACGCGCTTTCCCTCTGTTCTATCGAATGCACAACTTTCCATTCCTCATTCCTTCTCGCCCTTTCACCCTTCTACCCTCCGTAGAGACTATGATCTTCCAATGATCCTGACACTTGTTCTTCTAACCACATGTCAACGCTCTTTCTCTCCTTTTATTCTTTCCTTTCTTTCTTTCCTTTCTTTCTTTCCATTCTTCTCCTTCTATTCCTGTCTCTTATTCCACCCCTCACTATACCTCTCTCCCCACTCCTTTTCTTTGTCCATACTTGACCGCGTGTTTCTTTACTCATCATGCACGTATGTGTGTGTCCCTGCTTGTGTTTGCTTTGCTTATGCACACATGTAAACCCCACAGTACTTCTTCCTGTTGATATCTCTTCTTCTTCTTCTCACAATGGCAGTCTACTATTCGTTCCTCAAGTCCCACAAACTGAAGAAGTCCTGACCTTCTCTTAAAGCCATCACAAGAAAAAGACAACTTCTGCAAAAGGTACCTCTTCTTTCCTGTTTTCTGTTTTCACTGTCTCCAAATCCTCCTCCTTCATACTTCCCCGCAGCCCCCCTCGCTTCAACACCTCTCCGTCTTTTCCCTTCTCTCACTCACACTCACTCGCATTATCTCACGTTCACTTTCCCTTATTTGGGTCTCTTTCCTGTACCCTCTTTCCTTTCTTTTCGGTCAATGTCTATGCGCCCACTACCCTCTCACCTCCACTATTGCCGCCCACTCTTCACCTTCACTTTCTTTTTCCGTTTCCTTTGTTGTCCCCTTCCTTGTTTGTTCCTCTGATCAACATATTTCTCTCTCCACATTCCTTTCCAGGGTCTTCTGCTGTTCTAAACGAGGACACTCCAAGAAGAGCAAGGGGAAGGGACAAAGGAAAAATACGCTCTCTGTCTGCTTCTGGGTCCACCCAAAACCTCTTCTCTTCTTCCTCTTCTTCTCTCTCATCCTCATCTGCCTCTTCTTCGTCTTTATTGGCATCATCCTCCCCGTTCTCCTCTTCCGTTCCCCATGAGAGTTGCGAATGGCTGGGGTGGAAGGAGGGGAACGGACACATCGCCTCCATCGACAGTGTTCCCTCGTTTATCTCTCCTCGTCCTCCTTCCTCTCCGCCTCCACTCGCACTGCTCTCTTCTCTTCTCTCAAGAAAATTGTATTCCATGGGTCATACTTCAGCACAGTTCAAATTGAGAACCTCTTCAAGCAGCACGCGATAGTGGAGGAAAGAAAGAGAGAGACGAGGAGGAGAAGAGGGACTGACGAGCACAGAAGGAGAGGGAGAGGGAGAAGGAGGAGGGAGAAGGAGATGAAGGGAGAAGGAATGCGAGGGAGAAAGAGGGGTTGGAGTTTAACTACAGTAAAGAGTTTTTGAGCAACGGATTGTTCCTTTCTCTTCTGAACGAGAGAGAAGAGGAGGAGAGGGGAAGGGACAAGGTCAACACCGCAGTACCCTCTGAAACAAGAGCATGTCACATAAAGGCAGAGAAAGGAGGCAACAATAAGAAACAAAAGGAGACTCTCCCTCGTCGATCGCTCCTCTTCCTCTTCTTCCTCTTCTTCTTCTATGATCGGCAGCGACATTTACGGAGACTTTTCATCTTCATCATCATCCTCATCTTCTTCCTCCTCTTCACCCTCCTCCCTCCCCTTATACGCTCCTTCTAGCTTCCGAGAGAGCGAGGTGAGCGGAATGAGGAGCGGGGGAGTGGAGCACCTTCGAAGCGTAGTGCTGGAGCTGCGTGGTGTCTCTCCTTCTTTCCTCGTGGAGCAGGTCCTTTTACGTGGAAACAGAGAAGAGATTGGCGGAGATTAACGAAGCGAAGACTCGTAAAGTGTATGTGGGGACAGAGAGGGTGGGTGAAGCAGGGCATGGGAGAGCGAAGGAAGCGAGTGCTCAGCCTGTGGTGCTCTCGTTAGTTGACTTAGAGGAGGAGGTGGGGTCAATCGCCCCTCTCTCTCTCTCTCGGTCTCTCGTCGAGGTGAGCAACTGCACGCTCTCTTCCTACTTCTCCTGGGCAAAAACACACGAAGAGAAGATATAATACGAGACAGTATAGCTATGCGAAAATAGCGAGAGAAATGAGGAAGGAGAGGGAGGGAAGGGAGAAGGAAAGGGGAGAGGCAGGGGCAGAGGGGAGATGCAACAGAAGGAGAGAGGAGGGCGAGGTATGCTTGGGAGTATGAGGAAGGAGACGAGGAGGAAGAGGAGGAAGATGAGGAGAGGAGGACGTCAGCGAAGAGGAGCAGAGTCCACAAGGGGAGATGAGGAGGAGAGGGGGAGAGTGGGGAGGAGGGGAAGGAAGAACAGAGAGAGAGAAAATGGAATCGAGATGACGCGGATGGGAAAGGAGGGAAAGAAAGGAGAGAACAACGGAGAAGGAAGAGAGGGACAAGGTAGCGCTGGACAAAGAAGGAGACAAGGAGAAGAGGGGGAAGAGGAGGAGAGGAGGAGGAGGACATAGAGAAGAATGAGGGAATGAAATATCTAGGTTCTATCAGTGTAAGGAGGTAAAAGGGAGGATGATGAGGAAGGCGAGGAGGACGAAGATGACGAGGATGAGCAAGAAGGAGAGCAGGACGCGGGATGTGTACATTCCATCTTCTCTACGAACCAACAAACACAACCCATCACTTCATCTTCCTCTTCCTCCTCCTCAGCGCCTTCTTCATCTTCCTCCTCCTCCTCCTCTTCTTCTCCTTCTTCCTCTTCTTCGTTCAATGCTATCCACCAACTAGTGTCGAAATCCACTGGGGCTCTCAAGAAAAACCAAGTCGTCCTCGTCCTCTTCCTCGAGAAACCCGGATCCCTCATCTCTGTTCAAAACGGTAATCAACCTCGTTCCTCTTCGGTTCTGAAATATACTCAGCGAGGTATCTGATCTTAGAGATCAAGAGGGAGAGGGAAGAGGAGAAGAGAGAAGGAGCGGCGGAGGAGAGAACGAGAACAAAGGAGGACGCAGAAGATGGATGCAGATGGAACAGGGGGGAGTCAGCGACCCAAGCACAGGTGCAGGCGATAAAGATAAAGCTGTGAAAGGTGTTAAGGGAGCGAGTAAGGGGGGAGAAGGGAGAGGGTAGGAGAGAAGTCGGCTGTCAGTGCTGCTATCTCTCCTACCACCTATTCAATCGATGGAGATCGATGAGTGTATCTCTATCGCAGAAATACTCAGTGAGGGAGAGCGAAAGGAGCAGAAGGAAGAGAGGGCGGCCATAGCTGAGAGGGAGGGAGGGAGAGGGAGGGCGTCGGAGTACGGAGAGCACGAGACAGAGAGGGAGCGTTCGCGTAGACAGAAGAAGGAGAATCGTCATCGGGCGAAAGAGGAAGAAACGAAGGGCTAGAAGGATGGGACAAGTCGTCTCAGTCCTTCGATCTTTCCAAAATAGAATTATGGACGTTGTGGACATGATGAGCATCTTCGCATTCGCGGAGCAAGGCGAGGAGGATCCCTTCGTTCGTCAACTACACTTTCCACTACAGACACCTTCACCATTCCTCACAACCGAAGACACTTTCAGGGTGGGGGGTGGCCGAAGAAGGAGAGGAAAGTGGTGGGATGGAGGCAGGTGGAGGAAGAGTGAAGAGGTGGGGAGAGAGTGGAAAGATCGAAGCGGAGAAGGAAGGGTGGGGTGAGAAGTATACGAGAGAGGTTTATTCTTCAGGAGAACTCTGACGAGGCTGAGAGGGAGCGAGAGAAAGGAGGGAGGGAATGGGAGTGGGAAAGGGAGAGGAGCGGAGGGGGAAGACGGACAGGCGGAATACAGCGAAGGACTCTTCAATGCTGTGGATTCGGGGGAGAAGATAAAGACTGTGCTGAGGAACATCCACACCTACAGACACAACTACGACGATGTAGACTCAATCTTCATGACTAAGAGGCCCAACCTCTCCTCTTCCTCCACTTCCACTTCCACTTCCTCTTCCTCTTCCTCTTCATCCTCGTCCACATCCCTCGGCAGAACTTGTCTCCGTGGGTGTAGTCGTTTCTTAAACAGTGCGAGCTCATTCTCCTACATCTCTCCATTCTCTCCTTCTTCATCCCTTCCCCCGCACTTCAACAACAACGGGTGGGTTGCACTTCTCCTCTGCAACTTCGACTACCTACGAGGGCACCTCCTCCTTGCCATTGTGGTTGTCTCATACATCAAGTCCTCCTTTAACAATCAGAACCAGGGAGTCATGGTAAATATTTCTCCATATATTAATATATCTCTGTTTTTAAAAATCTAATGCAGACATATTCATTTATTTTGTATCTGAAATTGATCATTTCGTGTTTAAATCTCGTCTGTTCTTGTATGCAGTTCATTTTCCCTTCTCTTATTTCCCTGTTCTTTACCTTTTTTTCTACTCTCTTCCTTTCGTCCACTGTGTGGATAAAGTCATCTTAGTTCGTGTTATATGCTATAGTCTACAACGTCTACCCTTTCATCATGTTCTTAACCACAAACTGCCTCTCTTTGTATTATTGTATCTCCCCCCTCTCTCACTCCTTTTTCCTCTCTCCATCCCTTCCTTCATCTCCCTTTCCCCTCCTTTCCCTCCTTTCCCCTCTTTTCGCTTTCTATACCCCACTTTTCGCTTCCACAGGCCCTGCTACATTTCCTAACATCCGTAGAGTCTAGATACTGCGTATTCCTCTTCTGTCTCGCTGACTCCTTCCTCTCCATCGTGAAGTCAATCATTCATATTTCCACTTCTACCTCCACTCCACCCGCTATCCGTTCATCCTCATCCTTCTGCCCCTCCTTCTGTCCCTCCCTTCTCCCTCTTTCTCAGTCTCAAAAGTAACGGTGCTCTCCCTCCTCATCCACACATTCTGCCTCCTCAACTTTCTTTGTCTCTCCTCTTCATTTCACATCCTTACATCTCTGAGTTCGTGTACACCCTTCCCCTTCCCCCGACCTCCTTTCTTTCAAGGTCTTCATCCTCGAGCAGACGACCCTCCTCCTCCACAGCAGTCCTCTCTCTTCCCTCCTCCTCTTCCTCTTCCTCTGCTTCCGCCCCTTCCTCTTCTCTACGCCTTCTCTGTTGGAACTGCGCCTATACCCTCATTCTCTACCTCTTCATCCTCTGCATCCCCTTCCTATTCCGTCCCACCCCAATCCTCTTCATCTATGCTGCTCATCTTCTTAGAGGGAAGCAACCTCATCGACTCAGTGCTCTGGAGAAAAGTCGTAGTCGACCAATCTATCACAAGGCATGACACCATCGAAAACATCCTATTTTCCTCCTCCTCATCTTCCTCTTCT
>JAWNMU010000450.1:2500-48082 GCA_035043665.1 Drosophila quasianomalipes
AGGCAAGCCCAGGGGGGCAAGGGAGCCCGAAGGGGAGCCCAAGGGAGGGCAAAGGAAGAGCTAATGAAATCTCAGCGCAAAGGAATGGGCACTCGGGAGGACTGGGCGAAGGCGAGGGGAAGTGAGAAGGTGAGCGAGAGGAGTGTTGGCCGAAGAGCGTGTGATTGAGACGGAAAGGTAGGTTACCTAGGCTCTTCCGACGGCGTTGATGAGTCCAGCGGTGAAGAGGGTCTCGAACTTAGTGTTGTTGAGGAGTTCCAAGGGGTCCTCGGAAGGGGTTTCTAAGGAAAGAGGGGGCGAAGACGATCGCTAGGTTGTCAACACTCATTCTGGAGGAAGCGGAGTTCTGAGGGCTACTGATCGCGACGCAGAGGTCAGAGATCTTCTTTATGACCCTCTGGTTGAGGGGGCTGAGCTGGTGGTATATCGACAGTATGGCCGAGGGAGAGACAGCGGATCCCTCCGACGAGTTCTTGTAGAGGCTTATAGATTCATCGTAGAGGGGGAACAAGGGCTCAGTCAAGTCACGCAACCACTCCTAAGAGAAGGGGAGGTGGGGGGAGGAGAGAGGGGAGGGGAGAGGGGAAAGGAGAGAAGGAAAGGGGAAGGAAAGGGGAGGGAAGCGAAAGAAAAATGCAGAGAGAATGAGGAAGAGAGTAAGAGTGGAGGCGATCGAGAGGAAGGGAGAGGTCAGGAGTAAGAGCGCGAAAGAGAGAGAGAAAGACAGAGAGAGAGAGAGAGAGAATACGTGTATGCATGTGTAAACGTGTGTGTATATATGTGTGCTGTTTCCGCACCTTGAGAAGAGCAGCAGGCGCGTGGGGAGAAGTCATGGGGATGTCGTAGTTGCCCTGATCGAATTCAGCCTTGAGTTGGAGTAGTTCATTATGATCGTATGAAATCCTGAAGATTCCCTCGGTGGACAGTCCGTCTCTCTCCTTAATAGCAGAAATCAACACTTCTAGAATGCGGGGGACGTCGAGATGGGGGAACTCTGCCTCCTGTACAGCCATAATGTTGTCAAGAGAAGCCTTGAAGACTGAGTTGGGGTTGCCCTCGAGGCGACCGTTTTTGATGTCCTCGGGCGAGCAAGGGAGGAGGTAGGGAAAGGCAAACAAAGGAGTGGGGTCTCCGTGGTTGAACTTCCATGCGTTGATAAAGTTAGAGAGTGTCTCCGAGGGGGAGTAAACCTCTAGCACCTTCTCCAATTCTCCCAACACGTGCATCTGGGGATCATGGCTGGCACGCATCAACTCGTTGAAGTGGAGCAAACACTCTGGGGAAGAGAAGCGAAGGGACGGAGAGTGAACAGAAGGGAAAGGAAGGGAAAGACAGCGAAGGGGATGGGGGAGCAGAGGGAAGGGAAGCGTTAGTGATTTGGACAGTGCGAGTAAGAAGGAGAGATGTGAATTCGAACAGTAGTACGTATGCGCATGTATATGGGTATGTGCATGTATGTGTGTGTATATTACATGCATATAAGCACGTCTTACCCTTCACAACCTCCAGTCTCTGTTTTTCGATTTCCTCCAATCCATCGAATACCTGGGGAAGATCCTCCCCTACGTACTTAACCTGTCTAGCGTTTGCATCAGTGATCGCGTCCTGGTAGAGCTTCGAGTAAGTGTACAAAGACTCTGCAAGTTTCTTGGGATCAGCGGTGGTGACATTGGCGATGCGCTTTTTGAACATTGAGATAAGGTTTTTCTCCTTCTCCTTCTCCTTCTCCGTCAGCTTCTGCTGCTTCTCCTTCTCCTTTGCGTCTATGATCTCCACCAGCTGGGCGTGGATGCGAAGGGATTCCTTCTGGTACTTCACGACGGCTGAGCGGAAGTTCGCCATTTCCTTGCTGGATCTGTGCTCTGAGTTCCTTATCAAAGCTAGTCTTCCCTGCGCAGCAGTGAGGAAGTTCAACAGAGGAGTGTACACTCTATTTTTCAACACATCTGCCAGCTTCTTGTGGTTTTCAGATATCTAAGTGAATAGCACAATGAGCATGCGTGTGGAAGGATGGGGGGGCGTGTAGAAGCGTAAGAGCATACGAGTATGAAAGTGAAATGCACGTCAGGTGGAAGTGGATGAGTGTACGCATGCATGTAAGTAAGCAAACAAGTAGGGGCGATGTTTGTCGTTGTACCTGAAGAAAGAGGTCCCTGGTGCTCTTGAGCATAGAGGTGAACTCGAGCATTCCATCGTTCATCACCTTATCGCTCTTCGACTTCTCGTGTTGGACGAACTTTGCGTACCCCAGTGACTGGTCCTCCTCCATGGCGATGACCCTCTTGATGAGCTCGAGGAGTCTCTTTACAGAGTAGAGTCCCGCGTCCACCTGTTTGGCGACATTCTCGAACGAGTTGTACATCACAGTAGCGAAGGAATCTGAGTCCCCCTTCACGGTGAGCTCGAGGTTGTTGTCTCCGTTGAGGACGTTGAGGGCGGAGGCGGTGGAGGAGGAGAGAGAGGTGAAAGGAGATGAGACGGGGTGGGAGAAGGAAGCACGAGGAGGGGGCACGTAGGAAGGGGTAGAGGGCTGGGCGATTCCAAAGGCGTTGAAGGCGTCATCCGAAAACAAGTCAGTTGAGGCATCAGGAGAAGAAGAGGTAGCAGGGGCATCCTCCTCCGATTGGGGGCCCTCAGCTTTAGGAGAGGATGAAGGGGAAGGAGAGTGAGAGACGGAAGCGGACGAGGGGAAGCAGCCTCCTCAGGAACGGACTTCACCTCGAACGAAGAAACGGAAGCGTTGGAAGATGAGGGAGAGACAGCAGTGTGAGTGACAGGAGCGGCGTGGCTGGAGAGACCTACAGGGGTAGGCACAGGACGCCGGCGAGGGACGACGGGAGGAGCGCCTGCAGCAGGGGGAGACAAGGGAGACTCGGAGGGAGAGGTCTCATTGCCAAACTCTGAGGATGACATTCTCACTAAGTGGGGCAAGAGGAGTCAGTCGAGCGAGAGGGGAGGGAAGGGGGGGGGGGGGGGGGGAATGAAGAAAAATGAAAGAGCGGGTGGAGGTAGATGAAAGGTATATGAACAATACAAACATTGAAGAACAGAGTTAAACACTTGCTTGGGAGAAACAAATGAAATTAAATAGATCACTTCCATAGAGTAGGAAAGAGCTAGGTGCTAGTAGCTAGTAAAGAGAGCGAACACAGCCGAAGCCGCAACGGAGGATAAATATATGACAATGCATTTGAAGCTCTCAACACGTTTTGTGAGTTACAGAACGTCGACGAAGTAGGTATAAACAATCTCAAATGCATGCATGAGTAAGTCGCTTGTAATGTATACGTATTTATGTACACAGGAGAATGCGTGTGTGTACAAATGTGACGACGATATGGTATGCGAGCGGCGCGGAGAACCATCAAGATGGCAATTAGTGAAGAATCAAGAGCGACAAGTGTCAATAAACGAAGAACTACGCTAGAAGAGCGGGGGCGGGGTTCTATTAAACACGTACATATTGCAAAATAATGAAGGATTTTGCATACAGGTATTCGTCGTGGAAAAATGGTGCTCAATTTTTGAACATAAAATGCATGTAGTGCTAGTCTAATTGCAAGATTTGTTATCACGCAGATCTAATTAAAGAAAACACAGAGGCGGTATAGTCATAGAGAAAGGAATAGAAAGTGAATATGCTGCATAGAAAAATTCCAAACCAAAGTAGCTAATCACATATCGCTGGCTCGTGTGCGTGTAAAAACGAGCATTTTCGACGCACTTACATGCGCATGTGTAGCCAAAAAAGCATATATTCATAAATGTATATACACTTCTAAAGGCTACATTTTACTTTTGAATATCCAAGCGTATAAGATGACTAAGAACTTGATGTTTGGATGTAGAGTACCTAAAATCATGAAATATTTACATGTAGGTAGAATGTACTATTCGTATTCTTTTCCATTTCAGTGTATTGTCACTTAAAGTAAGTGCATTCATTTTGCTAAGCTCACAAAAAATAAAGGAGAAAAGCCTTCTGCGCATTAAAAAAGCAAGCAAGTGGTTCATACATGCACGGTTTGGGGAAAGGATAAGAATGAATAATTTTCGTACTGTATGAAATACCGAATATCTGTGTGCTCCATTAAACATGGGACATTTAACATTAAAAAGTCAATCATCTGTTTATTCGTTTAAATGTCGTCAGATTCGACTCATACGAATATACATTACAGCATAGGCTAATAGACATAGATGGCTATGCACGGTAGGTGTGTAGACTATGTATTTATAAAATAGAGACTAGATGTTGGAGTATTCAGGTATCTCGGCGATGGTAGTCAGCGCTACACTCCTGCATCCACTTGAATAAGGCGTGCAGGGGAGAAATTTGCGTTCGTGCTATTTTTTTATGTATCGTAAATTTAGAGTTTATTCAAAACATATATTGGTTCATTACCGTGCGCAGCGTGCACGGTTCAGTCGTGTGTCTTTAGTTGCTGTAACTTTCATTTTCCTCGTCATTGGGGGATATGTTTTGTTCGACTTGCCTCCGTGCAGATAACGAAGTAAAAATGACAGAAGAAAATAACGGCATATTCATCAGGAAAAGAACCAACCCATTTTAATCACAAGATATTAATGCTGATAATAAAAGGAAGGTGCAAAGAGGGGTAAAAGAAGTGGGCTGTTTAAAAATAATAGTGAAAGTGTCCCTCATAAAACTCTTAATTGACTATGTAATCAAAAGGAAATATGGACAACTTAAGAATTATCTTGGCGCTAAAGTATCCGCTTTCCATGTTCTTTCAAAGTTAATGGGGACATTCGATAAAACGCTCGTTTTTGACTAGGGAATCCTTATTCCATTGCTTTGTATTGCCTGCCATTTTTTTAAACTTTTGTTTCATTCGTTTTTCATTTCATATTTCGAATGGAATTTGGTATCTCCTAATGCAAGAACTCAATTTCCTACTACGGCTTATAGTATCTGTTTGAAAAAAAAATGTTCGATCTGTTTGGGGTCCGATTGTTTTGCGTGTTGAGATTGTGCTTTGTTATTTGTTTCATTGAGTTGCCTCTGAATAGAGTTGATTTGGATAAGAAGGGCGTACCCATGGGAATGCGCACACAGCTAAGTGTAGTGTGTGCACTCCTTTGTTTACTGTTGTTGTATACATATATGTGTATTTTCCGCGAAGCATGCGCCCATTCATTGGATTTGTGTGTGTTGGCTGGGTTGTTCTAACATGTACTGATAGTCTGTGTTAACGCAGGTATTCTGGGATTGGTTCAATTAGAGACGAATAAGAGTTGCTCCTCACTGCGAACTACTGTAAGCCCAAAGAAACAAATGTGTGTGTGTAGATAGGAGAAAACGTGAGACACATAGTATTTTGTTCCTACCTCGAGATTAATAGTTCGTATTTATGTTTGTGCTTGTACTTATGTTTGTGTCTGTGTTGTGTTTTGTGCTTATTGCTTGGCTAGAGACTTGAGACGATGGGAAACTCATGCTCCTGCGAAGGAGAAGTTATGTTTTCTCCCGACATAATGTCGAACGAAAAAGAAAAACAGCATGCCACGAGTGGTAAGCACTTCCTCTGTTGTCTTGTCTATGTACACTTGTGGGCATGTCTCTTTCTTTGAATGGAACGGATCTAGATAGGTCTTTAGCAAAGTAAACCATGTCTGTTATGTGTTCTGACCGAGTGTGTGTGTATGTCTCTCTGTATGTATGGGTGTGTACGCACAGGAGAGTTATCGAACGCCCTGAATAGGTCGGCTGTAGTAAGAGACGAAAAGGGCGTTGAGCGCACGTACTCTAAGCACTTCCGAATCCTTTTACTCGGAGCCGGTGAGAGCGGAAAAACAACGTTCACTCAGCAATTGCAGATGCACTACAATCTGAACCAGTTGTCGTTGGAGGAGCTGAAGAGGAAGACAGTCTCTGCGCTCCATGAGAACATAGTCCAGGTGATCTCGTCAACCGCAGCGAACGTTTTTCGGATGGGGATGGTGCTGACCGAGGAGGAGAGGGAGCGCCTGGAGAGCGTGAAGATGAGCGTTAAGTTAGACCCCATGATAGCAGAGGACGTCCTCTTTCTCTGGAAGTCCGAGTCCTTCATTAAGAGCTTCGCAAACAAGACTAGCTATTGGGTGCTCGACACGGCAGAGTGGTTGATGGGAAATGTTGAACGGTTCAGCTCTCCTGACTACGTCCCAGTGAAAGAGGACGTTTTGCTATCGAGGAGGAGGACGACAGGGATCACGGAGGCGACGTACGTAGTGGATGGGTGCGCGTACACCATCATTGACGTGGGTGGGCAGAGGAGCGAGCGGAGGAAGTGGCTCCAATTCTTTTCAGATGTGCATTGCATTATTTTTTTCGTCTCAGTCGTCGGGTTCTGCAAGGTTCTATTCGAAGACAGGCACACGTTCCAGGTAACTAACACGGCCTCGTAACTATAGAGTGTTTGAGTGACAAGTAGCTTTGAGCTAGTCAGAGAAAGGGGGGAGGTGGGGAGGTGACGAGAGGGATGGGGTAGGGGAAAGAAATGGGGGTGGGGGAGGGGTAGACTCGATGTAGAGAAGAGGAGACTATGGGAAAGGTGACAGGAGGGAATGGGGAGATGGAGAAAGTAAGGAAGGATGAGAGGAAGCAATGGGAAAGACGGAGGGAAGACACGGGGGAGATAAGGGGAAGATGAGGGGAAGATGAGGGGAAGATGAGGGGAAGATGAGGCGAAGATGAGGCGAAGATAAAGGGAAAATGAGGGGAAGACGAGGGAAGGGGCGCGAAGGATAAGGGGGTATGAGGCATGGGAGAAGGGGTTGTCGCGTTGTACAGTAGAACATATTTTATTTTATCGCATACGATCTTTCGCTAATCAAACGGATTCGTTCGATTGTTCAGTGCGATGTGTTTCCTTGCATACGTATAATGTGTTTTATTGTGTGTAATGTATTTGATTCTGCATGCGATGCATATGATGTGTTTTACCGTGTATGTTTTTATGTTATTGCACACATACTCATGTTTTAAGTATTTGTACTTATTTCACTTCTCTAATCGTTCTTCTTCTTTCCTTTTCCTTCCTTTCCCTTCCCTTCCTTTCCCTTCCCTTCCTTTCCCTTTACCTTTCCCTTTCCCTCTCCCTTTCCCTTTCCCTTTCTTTTTTCCCTTCCCTTGCCCTTCGCTTCAGATGATAGAGGCCCTAGATTTGTTTTCCTCGACGTGTAGAGTCCCCTCTAAAGCGGAGAACAAACTAGACAACGACTGGGCAGCATATATTTTCGAGACGACTCCTATCCACGTCGTGTTCAATAAGATGGACATGCTGGAGCACTCCCTTGAGACGAACAAGCTCAAGCAATGCTTCCCCAACTACAACGGGTCCAACGACTCTGACCATGTCACCAGATATCTGTCACAGGTAGGGAAGCACTAGAGGTCCATTCCCGACGAGGAAGACACGTACGGAGAGAGAAAAGAAAAGAGAGAGACGTGGCTGTATAGGTTTATTATGACGAGTGGTTACGTACTCATATTCAGTCATGCGTGTATCTGTGTGTGTGTATGTGTATGTGTATGTGTATGTGCATCTGTGTATGCGTATGTGTATATGCATAAGTATGTATACATTCATTTATTGATGTGTATCTCCCTCTTCATTTTCCTTCTCTTTCTTTCCCTCTCCTTCCCCTTCCCTCCCTCTCCTTCCCTTCCTTCCCTCTCCTTCCATTTCCCTCCTTCCTTCTCCTTCCTCCCTCTCTCCCTCCCTCCCCCCTCCCTCTCTACCCCCCACAGCTATTCACGAACAAGATTGTTTCTATTCGCCCTCCGCCCGACATTGACTTCATCTCTGCTGCTAAGGAGGAGGAGACGCTGAATTTGTTTCGTAAAGTGACGGACATGTTGAGAGAGAAGGAGAGGGCGGGAGATGTTCTGAACTGCTTCATGATGATGGAGAAACAGAGGGAAGAGAAGGAGCGGTGCGAGAGAGCGAACGCACGCAAAGAACAAAAAGAAGCGGAGAAGGAGGCTGAGAAGGAGCTGGGGAAGGGACATGGGACCCTAGCTGTCCCTGGGATGCTAGAAAAGCAGAAAACCAGCAGAACCATAGGACATCACAGCAGGGGAACTCCGAAGAACGTCGCATCGGGTATGGGAATAGACCCACTTCACCATACATCCTTGCTTGTTTGGCCGTTGTAGCCTTCATCATTTGTATTTGTGTTCACCCGCTCTTTCGCCTCGCACTTCTTTTTTCTAACTTGTGCTTCTTCTCAATTGCTTTCTCCTTTTCCTCGCTCTTTCGTCTCGTCAATCCCCCCGTCCCCTTGCGTTCTGCTTGCGCTCTCTCTCTCACTATCGCTCATCTTTCTCTCCACCTTCCTCTCTCTCCTTCCTTCGCTCTCCTTTCTTCTCTCTCCCTTTCTATTTCATTATGATGTGATTCCAATTTTGCTTCAGCAGCTGTTGATACAGAAGCACAGAGGAGGAAGCAGAGGCAGAGATTGAAGAGAATAAGGGAGCTCATGTGCGAGTAGTAGGTTGCATATACACGTATGCATACACTCATACACTCATATTCATGTGTATGCATATGTGTAGGTGTATGTGTATGTGTACGTGTATGTGTATGTAGAGGTTTATGTATACGTGCATGCGTGAGAATGCACAATCGTATGCTATTATGGGGTGATTAATTTGGTATTCCCGTAAACGAATAGCGATGCGTATCAGTGTGTGCGGTAGTCCATTCAATCGCCGTGAATGTGTATATATGCTAGTTGAGTGTGGCCTGTGGCGTGACTGAGGCGGAGGCGACTCGTGTGTGGGCAGAAAAGAAAAGGAGAGTAACGCGCATTCGAAGTGTGATGGTCATGAGCATGTAACCAACGCAAAGACAAAGTGGTGCTATGTTTTGTCGATACGAGCACAGCGCGTGTGCGGAGCACATTCTGTCTGAGTGTGGGTTTTCCTCTAAGAGTGGCGTTATCCCGCGACGTAGTGTGCCACAGGCGTGGTTGGTTGCCATTACACGAGTAACGTTCATCCTTCGTTATGTGTGTTTCATGGTATCGTTATTCTTCTCGTCGTTTTCTTATATTATTATTTTCATTTTTGTTTTCATTTTCACTTTCATTTTCATTTTTGTTTTCATTTTTGTCTTTATCCTAGTTTGTATTTGTTTCTGTATTTGTTTCTGTCTTTGGTATTTGTATTTGTATTTGTTTTCGTTTTACTTTTTCTTTTAGTATGTGTTTTTGTTGTTGTTGCTATGCGTTCGTTCGTCTTCATTTTGTTTATTTCGTCCGTTCTTTTTTCTCTTTATTATATTATTTTTCCTCTATTCTCCAGCCTTTCTTTTTTGATTCTTATGCATCCCACTTTCTCTTTACTTTTCCGCGTACTCTTTCTCTTTACTTTTCCACGTACCTTAGTTATTGAGCATCTTATAATTCTAGTGCATGTAATGTCAATACTTGGTCGTAACTTTCCCTTGAGTGAGTTTCCTTTCTCCCTCTTTCCCTATTCTCTTCCTCTTCTCTCTCTATCTTCGCTTCCACCATCAACCCCCCACCTATCTCGCTCCCTTCCTCTTCGTTGCTTGTGTAACATCTGTCTTAGACTAGGGTTCTGCTACACAATGATATCTCTGCACTTCGTTTGCTTTTCCTTTGTTTTTGTAGCACGCATTCCCACTTGTTTTTTTCTTCGTTCTCGATTTTTTTTTTCTTCGTTCCTGATTTTGTTTTTTTCCGATTGCTCATCCCGTTGTTCTTCGTCAATTCCTTTCTTTCAAACAACTCAAAGTCCTACTTATGGAATGGTGGTCTACCACATGGATGTTTCGTGTAGGTGTGTGTATCTCATTGCGCGTCAATTAGCAAGTGTATCGTTCTTCTCTGTGAGGTTAGGTTTCGGCTAACCTACTACTAACCGCTGTGAGACTACAACCAACCAAGGCGCATAACATAACGTTGAGTTACAACTGAGTATGTTTCTATGTGTAGTGTGGCTGCACAAGTTTTGTCTACGCGTGCGCTCTTTCTGTTTTCCCTATCGTCTCCTTCTCCTTAATTCTACTCTCTTTTACTCTTTCTTTTATCTTCTTCGTTGACATACATTCCCTTTATTCCACTCTTGTCTTTGCTTTTTGTTTTTTTCTTGTTTGATTTGTATTTCTTTCTTTATTTGTCTATTTGTCTACGAGAGATATCTCTTGCCATATTTTCTACAAATGCAAAGCACACTGTGTGTTGAATATTTGTTGTGTGTTTAGTATTTGTTGTGTGTTGAGTATTGTTGGTAGTTATTTGTGTTCATAAGTATACGACCCGTCTTCCGCATCCTCTTCAACAACAGAAACGACCACACTAAAGGCAACAACGACATACACTGAAAACAATGCCCGAAAAAAACAACAAAGAGAAAAAAAACAGGCAGATGTAGTTGTCGCTTTGCATGTGTAAACGTGTGTTTGTTAATTTTGTAAATAGCAAATGCGCATGTGGTTTGTTTTTGAGTTGGTCACAGTTAGTTTTGTTGTGTATGTTTTATATGTATTTGTTGAGATTTAACATTAATCAATACGTCTCCCATCGTACGTTTTGTTGTCTGGGGTTTTGGTGTTGACTGACTTCTGAGTACGACAATGGAGCCGTTTTAATAAAAATACTATATTGACTATGCTTTTACGGGATCATAAGAAGAGAGCATTCTGCCAACATTCATCACTACCACTGCTGAATCCACCTTTCAATAGTTTTTAAAGGGTTGACTTCGTCAACTTGAATGCCGCTAGACAAATAAGCAGTTGCACGTAAGGATGAATCGAGTCAAAGAATACTCATTCTCACACACAACTTATAATTCTACACAACAGCAAGCCATATCTCTCCATAGCCCCCCCTTCGAATGCACACACAAATGTATATAGTGTATAATAGTCATCTACATAGGACAAGTTTGACAAATAGTTTCTATCCGTTGGCACTTTCCGTTGAAATTTGAAGATATTTTTAGTTTGAATTTTTTTGGTAGGAAAACCAGTCGAAAAGGCCTTACAGAGCATACGTATACATATAATAGAATGGAGTACAGTATTCCTTCTATTGATAACCTAGAGTTATCAGAAAACAATGCTTTATTTAGTTATGACCATTTTATAGTTGCAGAAAGCCAGGCTATTCGTGCAGTGCAAGGTAAGCGCTAATAGCAATGGGTACAAAGACATGTTTTATGCAAACTCTACCGTTATTAGCTGTTATATTTCCGCGCATAAGTCTAAACACCCAATATAATTTACACTTCGAACATTTGTGCGGGGTTTCATCCGTAATATGTTGTTTATTTACAGATATTACACAGGTTATAGATAAACGGGAAGTGATTACTAGATTCGAACAAGATCGCATTTTCGAGACAATAGCATCGGTCTGCGATGGGTTCGCGTTTCTGAATGCATCTTCGAAGAAAATACTCGTGTCTCAGGTGGTTCAGTTGTGCAAGAGAATTGCGGAGGAGTGCGGGTTCTCGCTATCAGAAGAGAACAGGAAGGCTCCTATTTTCCAAACCATGAGAAATTGCGTCCGAAAGATCGCTCTGTGCATGGCGGTTATTTTGCAAAGACAGGAGACAGGAGATAAGATAGCGAACGGAGGGAAGTCAAAGAAGAAGCAGTTGGAGGAGAGAAGAGCACTAAAGAAATCAGGAGTATCCGCCGACTGGGACAGACTCGAGCTCGAATGCAGGGTGCCTTTAAAAGCACATACACATGCGTACCTACATGCATGCATGCACTCACATATAAATGCATGATCACGTATACGTATGCATGCATGCTAGCAGGACATGTGCACATTGATACACTTGCATATATGTACTTAGGTATCCGCAACCCCACACTTGCATGCACTTCCTCTTCGAATTTCCCCTTGTTGCCTTTGAGTCGTATTTTCTTCGACTTCTCCTTCTGCTCTAATCATTCGTGTCCCCCATGCACTCTACCCCTGCTCACCTCACTTCCACCCCTCCTCACGGCCCCTTCCTCCTCTGCTTGTGCTATGTACTACGATGGGTTTTGCGTTGTCTTCGTCCGCTTCGTTTGCCCCTGCAGTGTGCGATGCCTTGATCTACCTTATTACCGACCGTAGCGTGCAGAGGATGTGGGCGTCTGGAGAGAGGGAGCAGAGTCTGGGGGAAGTGGTGATGGACAGCGTGTTGAAGACTTTGGAGACCCACACCATCCTCCACAACAGAGCAGTCCTCTGTATCGCAGCGGAGGCAGTGGCTGCGTGGTGTGAGTGTTTTTCTCTCCAAGTGAAGTTGGCATCGGCAGTCACATGGATGGTCGCTGACTACGACCACATCTACTTGCCTTCTGCCTACGTCTTCGTGGGCCGCACCCAGGGGCTCTCCTCCATATCTACCGCAGCTGGCCACCTCTGAACGCAGGGATAGCTCCCGTGAGGAAAAGACCAGCTTCATCGATCTCCACAGTCCCTCTCCTCTGCCTCCTCCGCCACCCCCTCTCCCTCTTCGCTCGAGGCCTCCCCTACGAGGAGTCCAGGGGATGGGGAAGGGGCTGGGAGTGGACTCCGCCGCTGTCAGGAATATTTGATCCCTACTTGAACAGCTAGGGAGCTGCTCTTCCAGGCCTCACTGCTGCGCACCACCTCCCATCCCTTGATGTCCTGCTATCCCCACGACCACTACCAAATCAGAAACGTACGGCCCTAATCCTTTGCGTTATCTCCTCTTCTCCCTAGTACTTGTCTTTCCCCCCTTCGCTTTCCTCTGCGTTCTCTTGCGTCCCTGTCTCTCTTCATACTCTCTACGCTGCATATAGATCTCACGCGTTGGTACGCGGTCGTCCTGAACATCAGCAAACGTATTTATACCTGTATCCGTATTTGTTCCCACACCTACTCCCCACCGCACTAACATCTATGCTGTCCATTGCGTGTCCTTTCTTTCCTATTCATTCTGTCCCTCCTACCGCCCCTTCTCTTTGTTCTATTCGACATGCTGAATTCCCTAGGGGGTTGCGTCTGCTAACCACTAAGCCAAGTGGTTGCGTTGGGGTTCGAAGAGTCAGGTGAATTGAAGAGGGTAGGAAATGGAGAGGGGGCGGAGGGGGGAGGAGGGGGAGGAAGAACAGGGGGAGGAAGAGGAAGACGATGAAGAGGAGGAAGAGGAGGAAGAGGAGGAGGACGAGTTAGGAGGAGCTGGAAGAATCAGATGATGGATGAGGAGGAGAGAGAAGCGAAGAAGAGTAGAGGGCAGAGGAGAAGGCAAGGGAGAAGGAGCAAAAGAAGAGGGAGCGGAGAGGGGGAAAAGGAAGGAGGGGAGGAGAAAGAAGCAGACATATCGAAGTGAGGAGAAGGGAGGAGGATGAGGGAGGAGGTGTTGGAAATGGTCATTGACCATTCGTTAGACATAAGCGCATCCACCAGAAGCAGGTAGAGTTACGAAGAGAGATGATGAGTACAGAATCACTGTGCTGAGTTACACACATGCATACACACATGCACGCATACACGCATACACACATACATATGCGCGCACATATATACACATACACATACGTACACGCGCACACACAGACACCCATATGCATGCACTCACGATCATTCTCTGTTCTATGCTTCCAGATGAGGCAATCTTCCTCACCCTCTTCTAATCCTTCTCGTACTCTTCTTCTTTCTCTTTCTTTCTCTCTCATCTCGTATCCTTTGTCTCCCTTTTTCCTATTGTTCTCCCCTTCTCTCCTTTCCTTTCTCTTTCCTTTCCTTTTCCTCCCTTTCCTACCCTTTCCTCCCTTTTCCTTCTCTTCCTCCCTTTTCCCTTCCACTTTCTCTCTGTAGGTATTTCAATGCCTCTCTTCCCTTCTAGATTCCTCCTCCTCCCTTCTTCCTCCCTAGAGAAAGTAGTAGCGAGCATAGTGCCTCGGATCACTGACTCAGAGTGATGGTGCGGAAGGCAGCATTGGACTGCCTGTGTGTTCTTTCTCCGTTCTAGATCGTTCGTTGAGTCCTTCTCGTCCTCTCCCTCCTCTCCCTCTCCACGATTGACTCTGCTTTGGAAATGACGATGCACACCGCACAGGACCTTGCAAACGTGGCGGAAGAGGCGAGGGAGAAGAGGAGAGAAGGAGGAGAGAGAGGGCGGAGGAGGAGGGAGTCTCCGAGGCCATGCTTTTGCCAGACTATGAGGAGGAAAGACTAGGGGAGGAGGAAGAAAAGGCCAAGGAGGGGCTGGCGAGGGTGAGAGAGGGTCAGGAGGTTCTCAGAGGGAGGAGGAGAGTGCTAGTGCTGGTTTCCTCTGCTCTGGAGGAGGTGGGGGTGCTGCTCTTGTCTAAACACTCTGCCGACGTAACAAGGGCCATTGAGTTGTCTACTATTGCCCTGGAGTTGGGACTTCAGGGAGTAGGAAGAGAGGACAAACAAGAACAACAGCAACAACAACTACAACCCTCCTCTTCTTCTCCTTCCCCTTCACCTTCTTCATCTTCATCTTCATCTTCATCTTCCTCTTCATCATCTTCTTCGTCTTTTATGTTTGCTGGGGGCGTAGGCCTCTCTCTCCCTCCGAACGCACAATCCTTGGCCTCTCATGGCTTAGAGATGAAGAGGTCAAGAAGGAGTCTCCTCCTTCGTCTCCCGCACCTTCCTCTTCTCCTTCCCCCCCAGGCCTCTCCTTCAGCCTCAAACCTCCGTCTCGCTCTCCGTATAGCTAGGCGCCTGGTAGCGAGAGTATCTCTATTTGACTCAGCGTCGTTTTCTTCTATCTCTCTCCTCCTTCAGATGTCTGCGAAGTCTCATTCACTCTCTCCCCTCCTCCTCAGGGCTCTCTTGGACATTGCGACCTGTCTGCCTTCTAAGGCAGATAAAAGAAAGTCCTCCTTCTCTGCCAGAAAAAGCTCTCTTTCCTCTTCGTCCTCCTCTCCTTCTTCTTCCTCTTCCTCCTCTTCCTCCTCTTCCTCCGAGTGGAGTCCTAGATGGAATAGAACCTTGGAGGAAGTAGAGGCGTCTGATGACGAGAGAGCGGTCGCCCTCTCTCTTCTAGCCGATATTTCTTCCTCCGTCCCCTCCGTACTTTGCTCAGCCTCCCCTCTCCTCTTCCCCCTCATCCCCAGAGCAAAGGCGTACCCTCCTCTGCTCCACTCTATTGTTAAAGCTCTTACTTCCATTGCGAAAGGAGGAGCAAGCACAGCAGCAGTAGCTGGAGGGGGAGGAGGAGTAGGAGCAGGAGGATCCTCGAAGGGAGGAATGAAGAGAGAGGATGCAGAAAAGAGTGTGGTGCTAGCAATAGATATTATTTTGAATGGGTGGCAGTACTATGCTCAGGTAGAAGAGGGGGAGGCGGGGAGGGGAACGGGGAAGGAGTCAGTGGGGGAGAGAGGGGGGAGAGAAAGAGAGAGGAAACAGGGGGCTGTGGAGAGAGGGAGAGGGGAGGGAGAGGAGGAAGGGGAAAAGATAACCAATTCTTCGACGTTGTGGAGGAAGGAGAGGAGGAAGAGGAGGAGGAGGAAGACGAGGATGAAAGGAAAGGTATCGTGAAGAGAGGATAGAAGAGGAGGAAGAAATTGATATGGAGGAGGAGGGAGAGGAGGGAGAGGGCGCAGAGGAAGAGTATGACGAGTACGGTTTTAGGTTGGAGAGGACGGGGAGAGGGAGAGGGGAGGGAGAAAGGAGAGGCAAAAGAAAGAGCAAGAGGAAATCTCAGGTGTTCTTCCGTCATTCTTCTTCCTTCTACCCTTCCTCTTCCTCCTCTTCGTCTTCTTCCTATTCCCCTTCCTCTTCCCCCTCCCCCTCGTACGCTCCCACTCCCAAATCCCCCTCTGAGGTGAAGGCTGAAAGGACAGTACTTTCTAAGGTGAATGACCTCCCTCTCTCCTGGTATTCCGTCGCAAAGCAGTGCGTTCTGCTCATCTTCTCCGCCCACCCCTCCCCCGAATCCATTCTCCTCCCCATCCTCTTCTCCTCCGCGGCCGACGCCCTCTCTTCCCTCCAGTCTTCTCCTCCTTCCTCGCGGGAGAAACCGAACATAACGGAGCAGATCTCAATTTGACAGTTACAACCTCTGCTACTATGGGGATGACGAAGGACGGAAGAAGAAGGTACGACCACACGGGGGCTACGTGGGCCAACGCGATATCAATATGAGTAGGAATCTCAATTTGAACAGTTCTATCAATTTAAACTCTTCGATTGCGCTGGGAAATAGCACTGGAGTTGAGTCCCTTTGTTCCCTGCTGCGCAAGGCCTGCCTTGAATCCTCGAACCACTCCTCTCTGCCCTCTCCCCTGGGCGGTAAGAAGTGGGGCGGAGACGACATAGCGCATGCGTTTGCGAGGGGTCCTTTCTTCGGTCCTAGCATTCTGAGGGAGAGGAGAATGTGTGCTCGCAGAGAAGGGAGTGGGGGCATCCTCCTTGCACTTCTTCCCCTCCGCTCCTTCCTCGTCCCCCGCTTCCCACTCTGACTCGATGTTAGAAGAGGAAGAGAATGCTCTTTTGATAAGAGAGGCCCTCGGGAGGCTGAAGAGAGAGGAAATAGGGGGAGAGAGACTCTCTCGCCTTTTCTTTCTCGTAGGAGAAGTGAGTGGGAACGTCTTGGCGCTGCTCGAAGACATCGAAGTTGACATCAGAGCTACCAGGATCAAGGACCAGCTCTCCCTCCACTCGGCATCCCCCCTTCCTCTCTCGCATCCTCCTCCGCTCCCAGCCCTTCCTTTTCGACGAATAGACTGTCGCTCTCTTCCTCTTCCTCTTCTTCTGCTTCTGCCGTAGCTTCTTCTTTGGCCACGAAGAAGGCGAGGGAAAGGAGAGTGTCTGCGTTGGTGAAGTACGATGAAGAGGGAGAGGAGGAGGACGAGGAGGAGGAGTATATACCTGGGACGAAGAGGAGGCAGGGGAAGGCGAAGGAGAGGAAGAGCTTGATTGTGCTCGGAGAAGAAGAGGAGGAGGAAGAGAGGGAGCGGGAGATGAAGGAGGAGGAGGACGAGGGGGAGGAGGAAAGGAAGATCTTAGAGGAGGCTAGGAAGCAAGTGAATAGTGTGAACAGGAGAAGGAGTGTATTGTTTGTCAAGCCGAGGGGAGAAGATGAGGAGGACGAAGGGCAGGGAGGGGTGAGTGGAAGGGGTGGCTGGGGCAGGGAACATGGGAGTGAAGACGAAGGGAAGGGGAAGGGAAGAGCAGCGGAGAAGAAGAAGGAGGAGGAAGAGCAGTTGGATGTTATCGATACCGGACTCGAGATGGGGGTAGCTGGTTCGAAAGAAACAGAGTTAGAGAAGCAGAGGCTGAACACGGAACTAACATTGGCTACGGTAAGGAGTTAAATACGCGCATACCTATACATATACATACACACACACACACACATGCACTTGTACACACACACACACACATGCACACATATGTTTGCTATTGTTCCTCTTTTCTTCGTATTTTCTTTGTTTGGGTATTCGCCACCCTACCCTTCATGTCTAATGTTTTTTCTTTTTTCTTTTCCTTTTTCTTTTTTCCTTTTTTCTTTTCTCTTTTCTCTTTTTCTTTTCTCTTTTTCTCTTTTTCTCTTCCTCTTTCTCCTTCTTTGCCCTTTCCCCTCTTGTGTTGTTTTTGTCTTCGCCTTTCTTCCCCTCCCCTTCCCCTTCTCCCTCCTCCCTCTTTCCTTGTTCTTCCGCTTCGTCCCCCTTCTTCCCCCTTCGCCCCCCTTCTTCCCCCTTCGCCCCCCTTCTTCCCCCACTCCTCCGCATAGTTCCGTGTGGGGTTCTGCTCAGGACTTTCTGTCTTCATCCCGTTGATCATTCGAGTCGTGACCCACCCTTCGCTCCTATGTTCTTTGCCTTCTCTTTTCAATTCGGCTTCCGTCGCTTTTTCAAAGCTTATGGTGTTGTCTTACGAGTAGGGAAAATATATGTTATGCATACACATACACATACACATGCATATGGGCATACGCATACTTACACTTACACTTACACTTACACATACACATATACTTATACATATACATATACCTCTTTCTTCTTTTCGTGCTTCCTCCTCCCCTTCCCCCTCTATTCCTCCTCTGCTCCCTCCTCCTACCTTATTTTCTTCTAGCCTTTGCGAGTCCCGCTTGAACATGGCGATGTCCCTGCTTCTGTCTCCCTCTTCTCCAGTCTTCATCCGCTCTAACTTGGTCATTATGGTAGGAGATATGGCTGTTCGCCACCCCAACGCGGTCGAGCCGTGGTCGCTCATGCTTTACTCTTGTCTCTCGGACAAGGACTTGGTGCTGAGGAAGAACACCCTCCTCGTGCTCATGTTCCTGATCCTCAACGACCTTCACAAGCCGAAGAATGCTCTTCCTCAGATAGCCAAGAGACTGGTTGACAAGGTAAAGCCTACTCAAAACGCAGTCTTCATGCGTGATATCAGCACTCGCGTGACATATTGCGCTCATTCCTATTTGACACCATGCTTAATCATATTTCCTTTTACATGGATCAGTATTCCACGCAATGTTCTTTCATGATCGAGTGCATTTGTGTATCGCATGCTGCTCATTCGTATTTCATAACACGAACATTTATATTTCCTATCCTTCCGTTACTTGCGCGCTCTCTCTCCCTAGGACATGAATATCCGTGCATACACCAAGAACTTTTTCATTCAGTTAAGCGAGAAGGCGGGGGCAGGAGGAGCAGGAGGAGGGAAGAAGGGAAATTCTGTGATATACAACACTCTCCCTGATGTGATCTCACAACTTTCACGAACCGAAGACCCTGACTTGGATTCTGCGCCTTCCGAGCCATCCTCTCTCCTCCCGTCTATTCCTACGACCCCCGCCTCTGCCATGCCAGGACCCTCTGCCTCGTCCCCTCTCTCCCCCTCTTCGTCTCTCTCTCCGTCCCCTTCTTCGTCTTCCTCCGCCCCCTCTCCCTCTCTCACACCTAGACAGAAGAGAGAGACGATCATACAGTTTCTGTTATCCTTCGTCGCAAAAGATAAACACGTAAGGCTAAAACAAACCCCCTGCATTAGACAAAAAATATCTACGTCTGCATTCACAGATGCGTACACACATACACTCACACATACATACTCACATACATACTCACATACACTCACACATGCACACACGCATGCACACACACATACACGCACTCAACATCATATGATTCTAAACTCACATCGTTGTATACCGTTCTTTTTGTTTCTCCATTGCTTCGTTTCTCTCGTGTTCGTTGACCCCCTCCTCTCGCTTTGCTGGTGCTTTCCTCCCCTTCGCCTTCCTCTCCTTTCCCCCCTCCCGTCCATCTCCCCCTCTTCCGTTCTTTCCTTCCCTCTTCCTCTCCTTCCCTCCCCTCTTCCTCTCCTTCCCTCTCCTCTTCCGTTGCTTCTCTCTTTTGCTCTTTTCTTTCCTCCTTCCTCTTCCCTTTCCCTTTGTTTTCTAGGCGGAGTCTCTTTGTGAGCGTCTTCTTCACCGCCTTCGTTCGTCTACTTCCTCCTCCTCCTCCTCCTCCTCTGCTTTGGAAGAGGGTGATGACGTTGATGACAACTTCTTCCTCCAGAAGGGAGCAGAGGTTCATAGTCCCGACGATGCTGCAGTCATTCTCTCGCTCACCCCCTTCACTCCCTCCCTCTCTCGTTCCAGGCTACCCTCCGACCGTTACTCCGACCGTTACTCTGGCCGTTACTCACGTGAGGACGAGGAGGACGAGCCCCTGTTCATTCTCAATTTGAGGGTTACGGATGGTTTGACTGCAATGAGAGAGAGTATGATCGAGGAGAGGAGGAAGAGGAGGGAGAGGGAGAGGGAGGAGAGGGCTTTTTCTCTGAACTACGTCTCCTGGGCTGTCCAGTTGTGTGCTTATTCCCTGGCACAGCTGCACATAACAATCGTAAGTTCAATGCTATAAAACTATGTGCGCACGAGTGAAGTTCTATCCGAGCTAAGAACTAGAAGCGTGTGTGCGTATGGAGAAGCATCCATATGCGCCGTAAAAGCATATACGCAGAAACATACACACACAAGTATATATGCACTGATTCATGATCGACACCGCGTTGGAGGCTGCAATTCAGTTATCTTTCTCTGTATCTCGCTCTCTCTCTCATACGTTCTCCCTATCTTTCTCGCTCACTATACTCTTTTGTCCCTGTTTTTCTCACTCACCGTACTCTTTTCTCTCACTGTTCTCTTTTTCTCTTTTTCTCTTTTTCTTTTTTTGTCCTTTTTTTCTTTCGCTTTCTTGTTCTTTTGCATCTACACTCCTTTCCTTTCCCTTTCTTTCCCCTTTCCTTCCCTTTCCTTTCCTTTCCCTTCCTTTCTTTCGCTTCCCTTTCCTCCCCTTCCCTTTCGCTTCTTTTCTTTTGTTTTTCCTTTCCCTTTCCCTTTCTCACTTCCCCTTTCTTTTCACAGGGCTGCATTCGATTGATTTGCCAAGAATGGGAGCACGTGATCCCCTTTCTTTACGATGACTATGTCTACGCGCAGTTCAATCTCATTCTTTCTAAGGCCAAGAAGGTAGTTTCTTATGGTTCATTCTTTCTTTCCCTTTCGCTCTTCCCCCTCCCTCTCTCTCTTCCCTCTCCCTCTCTCTCTCTCCCTCTCTCCTCTCTCTTTCACATGCATCCTTATGAAAAGCTGAATAGCATCGACATCAGCGCATGCATCAACACTAACAATATACTTATTCCTCTTGACACGTATGTACATATACACATACACGTACACATACACATACACATACACATACACATACACATACACATTCGCACACACACACTCTCTCATTTACTGAACCACACGCATCCTCCTACACCTTCACCCTCCTACTTCTCCACTACCCGAACCTTCTGGCTCCCCATCGCACCGACTGGTCTTCGTGTCCGCTCATTCATCCTCATTCCCCGCTGTTGCGACGGACATCGCTTCATTCGTATACATCCAACTCACCCGATTGATACCCGTGCGGACTCACTTCTACCCACCTACCTACACACACATACACACATCATATCGGTACATACGCAGTTGGGCAAAGAGAACCAAGGCTATATCGATGAGCTAGCAAACAAAGTCGTAAAAGGAAGGGAGGCTTCGATAGAAAATGAGGCGTCGGCGAGGAAAGGAGCAAAGGAGATGGAGAAGAGGAAGAAGGAGGAGGAAAAGAGGAGAAGGGAGGAGCAGGAGAGGAGGAGAGAGAGAGAGCAGAGGAGAGAAGAGGAGAAGAGGAGGGAGAGGGAAAGGGAGAGGGAGAGGGAGAGGGAAAGGGAGGAGCAGAGGGAAAGAGTGAGGGCGAGGGAGGAAAGGGAGAGGCAAAGTATTGCAAATGAGAGAATTCAAATTGAGAGAGAACGAGAGAGAGAAAGAGAAATTGAAATGGAGAGAGAAGGGAGGGAAAGGGAGAAGGAGAGGCAGAGGGAGAAGGAGAGGCAAAGGGAGATAGAGATGGAGAGGGAGAAGGAGGAGAGAGAGAGAGAGAGAGAGAGAGCGAGTGTTGAACAGAGTAAGAGCAAGAGGGAGAGCCAGGGCTGATGAAGAACAGAGAGAGAGGGAGGAGAGGGAGGAGAGGGAGGAGAGGGAGGGGAGGGAGAGACAGAGAGAGAGGGAGAGGGAGGAAAGGGAGAGGCAGAGAGAGAGGGAGAGAGAGTGGAGGGGCAGAGGGAGAGGGAGATCGATGAGTTTGACTTTGAGGCGGATGATTGGGGTTGGAGGGGAGAAGAGGAATATGGTACTAAGAGGGAGAGGGAGGAAGAAGTGGAAAGGGAGAGGGAGGAGGTCATGGAGAGAGAGAGGCAGAGGGAGAGGGAGAGAGAGAGGATGGAACGAGTTAGAAGGGAGTGGGAGAGGGAGGAAGAGGAGGCGGAGAGAGAAAGGATGCTAATGTACGAGGATTATGAGGTAAGAGAGAGGGAGAGAGAGATTGAGAGCGAGAGGGAGTTGGAGGGAGAGTGGGAGTGGGAGAGGGAGAGGGAAAGGGAGGAGGAAAATCTGGAGAGGGAAAGAGAGAGGGAGAGGGAGAGAGAAAGGGCAAGGGAGAGGGAGAGGGAGAGGGAGAGGGAGAGGGAGAGGGAGAGGGAGAGGGGGTGCTGTCGAGAGAGAGACGGAATAGAATGTCATACGGTAGATCTTCCTCTCTCGCATCTCCCTCCTCTCCCTCCGTCCCGTCCTCCTCTCCCTTCTCTTCCTACGCCTCTCGTTCTCCCTCTCTCCCCTCTCACCCTCGTTCTCCCTCTCTTACCTCGCCTTCTTTAACTTCTTCGTCCTCTTCTTCCTCTTCTTCCTCTTCTTCTTCTTCTTCCTTTTCACGTGGCCTCAGGTCGAGTGGATTGAGTGGAAAAGCAGTGAGACGATCATGGGGAAGGAAGGAGGAGGCGAGGGAGGAGGAAGCGAGGGGGAGGAAGCGAGGGGGGAGGAGGCGAGGGGGGAGGAGGGCGCAGGAGCGAGAGGAAGAGAAGAGGTGGAGAGGAGCAAAGGAAGAGAGGCAAGGGGGAGGGCAGGGGGTAGTCAAAAGATGAGTGAGGCGGAGGTCAGGGAAACGTTCGAATTGAGAAAAAGAGAGGAGGGGTGGAGGGGTAGCCGAGGGGAAAAGAAAGGGACACTGAGGGGGAGAGGGAGAGCGAGAGGCAGAGGAATAGAGATGACGAATATGAGAGACGGAGGATATCCTCCTTCACTCCTTCTACTCCTTCTACTCCCTCTTCCTCCTCTTCCTCTTCCTCTTCCTCTTCTTCTTTCCCGTCGTCCTCCTACTCCTCTCCCTATGCTCGTCCTCCTCGTTCTTCGTCCGCCTCCTCTCTCTCTTCCTCCAATTCTTCTTCCGCTTCCCGTCGTGTTTCATCGATGGCCAACCCTCCTCCTCTTCCCCCTCCTTCTTCTTCTTCTGCCTCTTCCTCCTCTTCCTCCTCCTCTTCCTCCTCCTCTTCGTATTTCGGTTCTTCTTCCTCCTACCGCTCGTCATTCGGTTCGTCACTCTCCCGCCCCTCTTCGTCCCGTGAAACCCCTTCTCCTTCTCCTACTGCTTCCTCCTTCTCTTCTTCTTCACCCTCCGTCTCTCGTATTCCTACTCCATCTACCCCTTCTTCTCTTTCCTCCTCCCTCTCCTCTAAATCAAAATACTCCTCTTCTTCCTATTCCAGCCCATCCGTCTCTGTCAACCGCACCTCTTCTTCTTCATCCTCTTCTTCTTCATCCTCCTCTTCTTCATCCTCCTCTTCTCGCCCTCCCTCTTCTTCTGCATCTGCCCTTTCTTCCTCTCATTTCTCTTCCCCCTTCACTTCTTCCCGGCTCTCCTCCTCTTCTGCGCTCTCTTCTTCTCGTCGTTCACCCTCTTCTGCTCTTTCTTCATCCCTCCTCTCCTCTTCCTCTCGCCTCTCTTCCTCTTCCCGTGCCTCTTCCTCTTCATCCGCTCCCTCCCCTATCCCTCCCTCCTCTTCGAAACAAAAGACTAGGAGAGTATTAGATCATGACTACGAAGATTAATCATATTTCCTTTACCCCTACATACTTTCTTCCCTCCTGCTCATACCTCATGCCCCCCTTACCCTTCCCCCTGTTTATTTTCTTTCTTTCTTTCCTTTCTTTCTCCCTCCCCTCCTTTCTCCTCCCCTTCCTTCCCTTCCTTCCCTTCCTCCCTTTTCCCCCTTTCCCCCCTTTTCTTCCTTTCCTCCTCCCCTCCTCCCCCTTTCTCTTTACTCTCGTTGCACTCGAACCATAACACACTACATCTGTGCATAGTCATCTATCAGAGTTTATCGTCAATTCTACCCAGATTCCCATTCACGTATGTCTGCATGAGGCATACGCACTACGTCCTTGCTGCTCTCCCATGCCTTTCTCTTCCTTCTGTCCGTTACTCCTCTTCCCAGCACCTTCTCTTCCTCTCTTCGTCACTGTCTATCTGTATGCACCGCACAAACATACGCGTATCCATATACAACGGCGTACCGCAAGACTTGATAGAGCCTATACTCTTTATCACATGTTCTTCATTTTATGTTCGTGTATCTTGAGTAACTGCTATAAGTATCATATTTCATATCTTTTATATGTTTTATCTTTTATTTTTTCTGAGTCATAGTGTCTTATTAGTAATGCGCAATACGCATTTCGCATTCGTCATCGACACATATGTGGAGTGAGTAGTATTTATTAAGTACAACGTAAATACCTTTTTTATTTCAACGTGATATTAAATTCATAGAATAAGTTAACCCCGAGATATATTAGTTTTTTAAATAAACGCAGTGTTTTATGAAATATTTGCTTCGACTTTCCAAGAAGAGATATGTGAACCTCCGAACAACAAAAACGGCTATGACAAGGAAAGATACTTCTCTACCGCAAACAAGTCGCGCGTGTAGCACTCCTCAACATGCTAGCCCAAATGGCTTACATGACATCCATTTAGATAAGAGTCTGCATACACCACCCAGAATGCGGTGTGAGCCTCATACGCAACGTTACTATATGTGAAATACACGAAATGTGCAAGCACAAGAGTGCCCTTAGATGCAATTTTTTCATTCCTTCAAGATCCGTTCGAGTCGATGGCATTCAACTATTGCACGGAATAAGCACCTCTTTTATTTGCTTTCGTCTTTAACCCTGGCGATACGTTTACACATGATACGTTTACACATGATACGTTTACACATGATACGTTTACACATGATACGTTTACACATGATACGTTTACACATGACAATACACGGCATGATTCCTTGCTAAATGGATTTCCCTCGAGGAACATCCGAATACACACCGCTTTGCACAGTGCTTGTTATGTAGACGGCAATCTACGCTGCATGAACGGCTATTGTGCGTTGATTTACAGATGTCATCCCAAGGTGTACGTGGATAGATATATAAATATACGAGTATATAGGAACAATAAAAACTAAACCAACAACTCTTTATAGGAGGGACACTGAGGAGGCGTAGAACAAGGGCAAATGAAGAGGGATTTTGATTCAAGACTGAAAGGAGTGTTAAGTTGATGTAAAGGAAGTACTAAATAAATAAATAAATAAATAAACAAGGAGAACGATAAATAGAGAAACAAAGAAAGACTGAGAAAGTAATACAGAGGGAATGATCTCACTAGTCTGCGTTTAAGCAGAGATCTCCTTTTCCTCCTCCTTACCCTCCTTCTTCTCTTCGTCTTCCTTCCTCTCCTCCTGTCCGTTTTCGCCTTTCCTTTCCTTCTGGGACTTTTCTTTCTTCACAGGCTTAGACTCTGCTTTTCCCTCCTTTTTCTTCTTTTCCTCATCTTTCCTTTTCGCTTCTGCCTCGTCAATCTTAGCCTTCTCGACCTCGAAGTCAAAGGGGGAGTGGGGTTCGAGTGCTTGATTTGCAAAAAGGCCACTCCAGAAGAGCAGTCCGCAGTCTCTTCTTTCAGCGCCTTCTCGGCCGCGTCAACGAGGGCAGGGTCAGAGTTCCTGTTCTGCTTCATTTCTCCCACGACGTGGGAAAGGTATTTCGCATTTCTCACACTCGCGTGTCCACTCATTGTGATGAACAGAGTGTTGTTGGGGGCTACTGCCCAGAGACATGCCAACTTCTGGTTAAGCGAGTCGATCTGTTCATCAGCAGAGGGAGTGGGGGAAGGGTGCGGAAAGAGGAGTTAGGGGGTATACCGCTTCTCTGACTCCTTCGTCCTTGGCCTTGAGAATGTCAGGCAGGTGCAACAAAAACAAACCCTTCTTATCGTTCAGCAACTCCTTCCCTAACTTCTTGACTGCCTCTGCCTCAGTTGCACAAGGAAAGCAGTGGGTAGAGGGGGAAGAGTACTTGTTCAGAACCTTTCCATCAGCGAAGAAGTTCACAGAGCACCCTTCGTACTTAGGAATGATAGAAAGGAGGCTCTCGCATGTGGAGGCCTCCACTCCGTAGTCGGGGCCCTTGTCCATTTTTAATACAGCCAGCTTCATCGTCGTGGCTGCGTCCTCGACAGAGTCGTGTCCTGCACCTGTGTCCTCTCCCTCTTGCATGGAAATGTTGAGGTGTCTTTGAGCAAGGAATTTGAGAGAAGAGCGGTAAATAGAACCTCTGCGGTGGGGAAACATTATAGTGGTGTCAATCACATTGGTGTGGATAATCTGCATTGCCTTCAGGTCGTTCTCCAGTGCGTGCCCCACGAGGATAGTGTCTGCGTCGACGATGTCGAGGAACATTTTCTGTGCTTCCTCAAGGGTGGTGGTCACGGGGGCTAGGATCTCGGCGGTCATTCCGGAGTATTTGGTGAGGTAGTCCACCACTTCGTCCGTCGGCTTCACCAACACATCCAGCAACGTCTCGCATGCCTCATTCACAGCTGAAATCCTCGCCAGCTGAGAGCCCTTGGTGGTCATAACCATCTCACAGTCCACGGCAACTAGTCTTTCTTTGCCACGGATGATCCCCCTCTTCATCGGGTCATCCAGAGGCATTGTCCGTTTGTAGCCCTCGAACTCGGCGTTATCCAGCACAGGGAACAAGTGGTCCACCAACTGGGTAGGAGTCGCTAGGTAGAACTGCGCTGGGAACTTTTCTCTCCACTGCGAGACCTCTTTTTCTTGTCCCCCTCCTCTCCTTCTTTCTCCACTACTTCACCCTCTCCCTCCTGCTTCTCGCTCTCCTTCTGTTCTTCTCCCTCGCCCTGCTTCTCCTCATGAACCTTCTCTGCAGGGTCACTTCCCTTCTCAACGTCTTGAGTGTTTCCCCCCTCGTTTTCCTTCTTCTTGTCTCCATCGTTTTCCTTCTTGTTTCTCAATGTTGCCGTCACCTTTGAGTCCTTGAGGTTCCTGATCGAGCAGTCCAAGAAGAACTGGAGGCCGAGGGTGGAGGAAAACATGCTGAAAGGAATCTGCATCGTCAATGGTTTGGTGAGGTAGTGCATCACGGGCAGCATCTTGAGTCTGTCCTGTGCTTGCTCGTAGACGCTCTTGGTGAGTCCATCCACTATTACTACTACCACCTTCTGAATCAACGGACGGAACTCTACAAATAACCAGTTAGGGTTCACAGCCTCTGCCAAGGCCCATAACACAGCCGATTGGATGTCCTTAGTCTTGAAGTAATCGTTCACCAAGTCCTTCTTGCTGTCCGTCTTAAGCTTCAGCGTTGCCTTTGCATCGTTCCCGAACACCTAGCAACACGTACACACAGCATAAATACCGTATAGCACGCATCTATGTTAGTAACAAGTCTTCATTGCGCTATGAATTTATATGTTTTGAGTACTACATGAAAAATATGAACATGAAAACAGTAGAACGCTTTACCTTGTAGTACTCGTCACGGTCCCCTCTGTTGTTCTGCAATCCACGAATCTGTTGCTTGAACTGTTTCTTCGACTTTCTACGCTCCTCCTTACTGTATATGCCAAACACATGAAATGCAAACCCATTAATTCGATACGTAGTGCATTGCTTCTGTTCTAATAAATCATAAATATGGATTCAGCAAAGGAATCCTTGAATCTCTCACCTTAAACCTTCATCATAAGGTCTTTTCACTGACATTGGAAGGCTGGCTAAGTCCTCCTACAACAATGAACATACGATATCAACAAATGAACATATAGAAGAATCACACATCGTTAGTATATATGGAAAGTCTTGAGGGAATGTCATTGTGAGGAATAAAAAAGGTGTGCACTTTTCTGAGCGCTTGTGGTGAAAAAATATACACATAGATAAATGGTTATTAGTAGTCCTATATCCGCAATAGAAAATTCGGAAGGCTCTTCTGAAAGAGTAATGTATATAATTTGAAGTGTAAATGCATATTTTCTTCATACTTGATTTTCTAAGTAGTTTTCCTTATATTTATGTGAATTCATTTGGCAGATTTTTTTTTTTCGAAAATGAGAGTTGTGCACAGTGGGAAAAAAGACAGCATTGAAGTGAAAATGAAAAATACGTGTTATAATGTTAATTTTGTTTGAGCATCTTTACATCTTGCGTTGTACAAGTTTTTTTACTTGATATACATTTGTGATCAATTTATCCTGGGTAATTTACGTGAGTGTATGTTTTTTTTCGTCTATTTCATTTTTTCACATCAAAAGACAGTATGGAGCCGGAGAACCTTGACATTTCTACGCACGACGATCTTATTACTCCTCTCGAGTCGCCTTCTAGCGCATCTGAATTTTCCATGTTAGAGGAGTCAGTCCCTTCTGTCCACAATTTGTCCGAAAAACCCGACCTATCTGCTGAGGGAGTGCAGAAGCGCCTGGAGGAGTTGGATGTTTTGATCACAAAGGAGATGAAGAGCAGAGAGGAATGCCCTTACCGTCGTTCTCTGTACTCTTCCTTGGAGCTGTTGAGACTGGATTATTCTGAGCAACCCCACGTTGAAAATTATATCCAAAAAGCTCTTCAAAATAAGGTGCGCACTTGTCCCTTTCCATGTATCAAAGATACTTTCCGCGGACATTGTTTCTTTGTTTCCACATCATATTTCATAGTCATAACGCATTCTTTATCCCTGGGATCAGTTTTCACCCTTATGGCTGGAACTGCAGCGGTGAAATATATTTATCTCTATCCGTTTGGAAATGAGACTGTTCTTTTATTTATTTATTTTTTCTTTAAGTCGTTCTGTTGACACAGTAGTGGTGAAACTTTTTTTTTCTGACTAGAAACTCCACAATATTCTGTACCACATATGTGCTTTCATTTGCATCTCAGAAGGATAAGGACTCTCTGAAGGCTCTTCATGAGGACCCTGCGAACAAGGAGGTGTACAACATCCTTACTCGCTTCGACGAGTTGAGGGAAAAGATGCCTATTCAGCCAGTGAACACCTTCATGGGAATCAAGATCTTCCACGGGGTAGGTTTTATACCATACAACATATATATGATGTTCATGTGCATTTCATACATCGCGTTATACTCCTGATGCCTAAATCACATCTAGTTCATTTGATTGACAGCTGTCCACTCCTGGTCAACTTGAACAATTCGGCTGCTACTTGAAGAAGAGTTGATTCCATAAAGTTCACTACCCACGCTTGTTGCTTACTTTTCCCCGAACAATTTATTTACTAACATATACCCTCATCTCTGGACTTAAACCCCTTTGTTAGGTTGTTGCGCTGACATACCTCACATTCTCGGTGCCTGTGCTACTCGCCCTTGCTCCCTTGCGTGTGCTGCACCCTGTGCTGGAATTCTTAGGAATCCCTAGACGCTACTTCCCTGTCGAGGTCATGCAGACTCTCTTCGTTCGTGGAACGTACTCGCACGCTGGAGCGACGGTGTACTGGTCTGGGCTGGAGAACGTGGAGAAGGGAAAGGCGACGGTTGCAATGTACAACCACTCGTCCTCCCTTGACCCCTTCATCTTGGGAGCTGGACCCTTCAATGCCAAGTTCATCGGGAAGAAGTCCCTTTTCATGATCCCCTTCCTTGGGTGGCTTGCGTTCGTGTGGGGTCACATCCCAATTGACCGCAACAACATTGTCAAGGCTAAGAACACCCTTTTGAAGGCCGTCTCCATGGCAAAAAAGACGGGGCACTCGATCGCTATTGCTCCGGAGGGAACCAGGTCCAAGCTAGGAAGAATTATCGATTTCAAGAAGGGCCCCTTCCACACCGCAATGCAAGCCAACCTCCCCATCCAGCCAGTGCTCTTGCAAGGCGTGAACTCTCTCTACCCCCTACTCACATCTTCGGAACGAGTGGAGAGGTTGTGGTGAGAGTGCTCCCCATCATTCCCATCGAGGAGAACGAGTCTCACAACACCCTTCGCGCCAAGGTTCACCGCGCGTATCTCCGAGCCTACGCTGAGCCTATCCCTGCGGACGCTGAAAAGGACGGGTCTCAGCTCTGGGAGTATTTGTACACTCCTGCGCTCTACCTCCTTGGATTCGGAATCAAGTGCGCCCTTTCCAAGTACGGATACTGGCCCTTCAACTAGGCATGGTTCGACTCGCTTTCCTATCTAACTCCTTCTTCTTTCCTTCTGCTTTTTCGTTTCTTTTCATCTGAAACGAACTGGCGTTGCTTGTGTCTCTGTTGTTTTTTCTTTGTGTATTAGTCATCTGTGTGTCTTTTTTTCTTTTTCTTTTTTCGAAATGAGTATTGCCAGCTCTCATCTCATTTATCTCTTCTTTTCCCTATTTTTGCGTGTATAATGCGTGTGCGTGCATAATGCGTGTGCGTGTGCACTTGCTTAAACACGTATCAAGCATTTGCATTATGTTTGTTTCCTTATGTCGTTTGCTATCCTTCGTCTTTTACATATTTATTGGTTGACTGTATACTCATTCGAGTTGCTCGCCATTTTGTACATAACTTACGTATTATATTGTTCTAATTAGCATTTCTGACGAAGCTTCACTCTTGGGCATGCAACTCCGTATCACCAGTCTATGCTACTCGTGTTAGTGCTATTATTATCATATAATCCGTCATATTCTTATCCCGTTATGTGTTTGCTTTTCCCTTCCAAATACTCTTTTGTGTTTGTTATGTTGGCCTTCCCTTATCTTTCCTTTTTTTCCCCCTTTTTTTTGTTTGTTTATTATGAAATTTTGTTGCATACGCACATTTTTGAGCGTATACTGTATACTGAAACCAGTTGAGTCAGTTTCCAAATAGAATAAATACAAATAAATTAATAAAGGAACTTGCGGCATTCTCTTTCTCTGAGTAAACTGTTGACTTTTACTTTCTCTGGATTGGGGTGCTGAAGAACCTGTGTTGCGATGCGGTGGATGCTGATATTCTCTTTTTGGGGTCTAGCTGAAGCATTTGCGTAAGGAGGTCAATTCCCTCATCTCCTATGGATGCGCATAATGCCTTCCATGTATCTCTGTTAGGGTGAGAAATCGAGAACTCCTGGTGTTTATCCAGAAACCTATCAAAACCAGGAATATCTACTTTGAGTTGCTCCATGAGGGATGAGGAACTAGTGGAAGTTTGAATCACAGAGGATGAACTCGGTGACATAATAGATAGAGGAAGTGTCTGAAATATCACTTGAAGTTGATTATACTCCGAAGTCCCAGGAAATAGGGGTTTCCCTAGCACCATTTCTCCAAAGATGCAGCCAACGCTCCATATATCGACGGATGTGCAGTAGTCCTCACTTCCGCATAATACATCTGGGGATCTATACCACAGAGTGACAACTTCTGGTGTGTACTGGCGAGAGGGAAGCGAGAAGCTTCGGGCAAGACCAAAATCAGCTATTTTCAAGGTTCCCTCCTAAAGTATATATGAAAGTGAATATCAGTGTAGGACTATGATAAAAGGGCATGCAACCCATAACTAAGCATACGAAGCATGCGCAACTCCAATAGAGATCAAACATATTTACCCGATCTATAAGTAAGTTGTGTGGTTTCAAGTCTCTATGAAGTATTCTGTATCTGTGAATATAAGCTACTCCCACTAGCAGTTGATGAAGAAGATTCTTAGAATTTACCCACAACAATACAATAATAAGTTAGTAAATGGAAAGTGTACATCGTATGCACAAATTGACAAGAAAACAAAACTCATGCTCCCCACCTTCACTACAGAAATACCAAGTGATCTACTTTCTTGTTTTGCAACAAACTTTTTTAAGTCTTGAGGGAGATACTCAAATACCAAAGTAAGCTTGTTCCCACTGTACGTTACATCTATGAGTCTGACTACATTGGGATGTTTCAACTGCCTTAAGATAGATATCTCTCTAATAATAGTGCTAGGTATCCCTAGTCACGTGTACCATAAATGAAGTATGTGTACAAAATTGATTACAAACATACGTGTTTTTTTTGTGATTGCGTTGTGTGTCTTCAATTACGAAAAGTGGGATGCGATGACAATTCTATCCAACAGTGAATGTTAAGATACATAATTCTTTCACCAATGTACGCCTTACCTCGTTCATCCTGATCTATCCGGATACGCTTTAACGCAATAATTCGTCCACACGACTTATCTTCTGCCTTGTATACTTCTCCGTATGTCCCCTCTGCAAAAATATAAGTGGAATCGAAATAGTTAGCATTCTGTATCTTTTTTTTTCTTGCCTTGTGTTTGGTTATACATTCGTTTTTCACCTAAAAAAGTGTAATTTGAATCAGATTGAATGTGTACTGTACCTCCTATTTTTTGGATTGGTTCGTACTGTGTTTGTTTTTTTTTTTTTTTTTGTTTGATTTGTGCATATTAATTAGAATGCCAAATTGTTTAAGTTAACTTGAAGTTCGAGTGACAATCACATACATGCGCAAATTGGGATGAGAAGAATTTTACATATTTGAAAAACGTTAGATCTCTGAAATAATAAAAACTGTTAAATACTTACCTGCGTTTCTGTTCGGGATAAAGTTCCTTGCATCTGAAAAGTTACACTCAGTCCTGACAGCATGCGCAAGGAAATAACAGAAGATTTCGTTATATTTTATTTTGAATTGAATACGGGCACGAAGACAGTTCGCTTGCCTCTCAAGCTCAATTAGGAAGAAAAACAAGCATATACTGGAAGATTATTGAGTTATTATTTGTATAAACGCAGTGGATGTACAATACCATAATTTTGGTGGAGCTCTATTGCATTGTTGCATCTTATTTCTGTCTTGTGATGAGTGATCTATTTCCACTTCACCTACTCACTTTTCTTGTATGGTGAAACACTTCGAACTGCTCTACTGAATTTTGCGTGAATATATTTACTATTCGTTATCCATGTAACATAAAATAGTATTTTCAATACAGGAAACTAATAATATTTATTTGTTTTATTGTTTCTACTCTTGTTTAATTTTATTGCAGCAAATGAGCTCCGGTGATATTGATTACCAGATCAAGCAGGTACATTTACATGCATTCAATTCTCCTATTTGCGTATACTCTTGACGGGCTTCTTTTTACGAACGGGTGTGGTTCACTTTGAATGTTATGTCTAACGACATAAAAATAATAGTGCTGTATGGAGTACTTGGCTAACTGTGATCTGTTTTTCTTCTTATCTTCCTTGCCTACTTTCCTGATTCTTTTCTTCCATAGACTTTGCATCACGACCCCGATGAGAGGTACATGGGGCTCAGTGATCTTCTTAGAATTCTTGTGTCTTCTAGAACGGAGATTACAGATGTAAGTCTGCGTTGCGCATGCTAATTTGAATTGTCGCCTGTTTTGGTGTTGGTTTTTTTTTATTTGGAGGTACCGTTTTTATTACTGCTTTTATTATCCTCCCCTCCTACTTCCTACCCTATAGGCTGTGTACCTTAAGTGTTATAATGCCATCATTGTCAAGCTCTCCGACAAATCTATGCAAGTATCTACTATGGCGGTGAAAGCGTAAGTTGCATATTTTGTATGCGCAAATAGTATCGTTCTCTTCCTCTCTCTTTAGTGCATGTACTCTTTCGTTTTTCTGTTTCTTCTTTCTTTTTAAGTTTTGTGTGTCTCCATGTGATTGTTTCGTTGTAGTTTGGTGAGTCTTATCCCGAAAATGCCTAATTCTCTCTGGTTGACGGTGGTGAAGCAATTGCTCGCATTGTTGCAGAAGAGAGAGAAGGCTGTGCAGGAAGGAGAAGAGGAAGTGGCGAGTGTGGCATCAATTGTTAATGACGATGGGAGCAAGAGAGGAGATATCTCTGACCAGTACATCAATGTGTTGCGTGTTTTATTCGCTAATCCTCCCTCTAACATGAATACCCACCTGGAGTTCTTGAAGGACTCCTTCCTCCTCCCCATCATGAGGGCAACAGAGAAGAAGGGTGGAATTCCGTTCTCGCAATCACACCTCCACACTCTCCTTCGCTGCCTCAGCCTCGTTGACACTCTGCTTCCCTGTTTCGCTCAGTGCATATCAAAGTCTCTGGAAGACGTCCCGCTGTATACTTTGGGAAAGAGCGATCTGAGTGTTGATATACGCTCCCTCTCCTCCCTCTCCCTCTCCTCCCCCTCGCCCTCCCTCTCCTCCCCCTCCTCTTCGGAGACGCTTCTCTATGTAAGGACCCTCTGTGCCTCTGCGTGTGCGTTGCTGAGGGAAGGAGTCGTGTTGTTGAGGGACCCATGTGTGAACCTACTGCACACCGCCTCCTCTCTCCTTCCCTCCTCTGACCTCTCGCCCCTTTTCAACCACCTCATCTGTCCCTCCGTCCCCTATCCCCAGTCGCTCAAGGCACAGATCAGTAAGAAGGATGCATATTCTCATACATACACTCATGCATACGCAGATACATATACGTTCTCATACACGTACGCATGCACGTGTGCTCTGCATACGTTTATATATATAAATGATTAGCCATGTCTAAGTTTTTACGTCTTTTTTCCTGTTGATCACTTCCTTTAACCTTTTCTTCTTTCCCTTCCTTTTTCTCTCCCTGTTCTTCTACCCCCTCATTTCCGTTTGTTCCTTCCCTTCCCTCTTCCCTTCTCCTCCCTTCCCTCTTCCCTCCCTTTTCCCTTAGAATCCTTCGCCTCCTCCTCCTCTTCCTCTTCTTCCTTTCTTTCTCTCTCCCTCCTTCCCTTCCAGACTCTTTGTTTTCCCCGTCGCCTTCCCCCTCCCTTTCCTCCTCATTCTCTGCCCTTCAGCTCTGGCTTAACTCGAATGCTCCTCACTCTTGCATTGCATCTGCCCACCTCTGCTGCTCCTCCTCCTCATCCTCCTCCTCCTCCTACTCTTCTGTCTCCTTCTCTTCCTGTCCTCTTTGCTTCAGAAATCATAAATCCGTTCCTTTGTTCAGCGAATACACGGCAAAAGAAGAGGTCCCGCTGCTTTGGGTGGTGAGGGGGTGGAGCAGGTGGTGAGGGGAGCCAAGGTCTCCATCTCAGAGGAGACGCTGTGTTCGATCGGAGTCTTCCTCATCTCCTCCCTCTCCCTGCTCCCTCTTGACGATTCCCTCGCCATGTCCTCCTCCCTCGCCTCCTCGTTCGTTAATACCTGTTTGTCTGTCGTTCGCACAGTCATCTCCCACCAGCAGTCGATCTCCTCCCACTCCGCCCCCTCAACTCCTCCACGGCCAACACCTCGTCCCTCTCCTGCTCCATTTGCCCCACTCCTCTCCCCTCCTTTTTCTCGACCTCTCTCTCCTCCTCTCCAACGTTTTCGTCCGATTTGACCCCCTCCTCGCCCAGCCCTCACCCGTCTCCTCCTCTGAGGAGGTGGTTGATATGGAGGAGGATGACGGGGAGGAGTGGGGAACTGGAGAGGACTGGGGAAATGTTGAGCTGGCAGTAGAAGTGGTTACGAAGGAGGGGAAGGAGGACGAGGAAGACGACTGTGTAGATGAGGAGGAGGACGAGGGGGAGGATCGCCCTGCCCCCACCCTTCTTCTTGCTAAGGCAGGGAATGAGCTGTTGGCAGATGAATCCCTGAATTTTCCCATTTCTGTCCGTATCTCTTCCCTCTGTCTTCTTGTCGAGGCTGCTTCTTCCAGTTCTTCTTGGGCATTAATCCACGCCCAAAAGATCTCCTTCGTATCCTCTCTCGCACTCTCCGACCGCTCCCTCTCCGCCTCCTCCGCTGCTTTCGGGGCAATGGCTTCTATCCTCATTCGCCTCCACGCCTCCTCCTCGGCCTACATCTCGCAAATCTCAACCATCCCTCTGCCTGGATCGTCATCCGCCTTTGGCTCTTCTCCCTCCGCCTCCTCATCCTCTCTCACTGTTGATGCTGGACTAGTGGGAATATCCGATATCATCGATCTCCACGATGATTCCTCCTCCTCTTCCCACTCCTCTTTACCCTCCTCTTTACCCTCCTCTTTACCCTCCTCCTCTTCTTCGTCCTCCTCCTTCTCCTCCCTTGTTTCTGAGTACCACAGCTTGCTGAGAGGGAGCGTAGGTGGAAGTAGAAAGAGGGATGTGGTAGTGCAGGTGGGAAAAGAGGAGTGGGACGGAGCGAGGACCGGGTCCCCTTCCCTCCGCCTCCCCCTGCTCCTCTCCTCCGCTGTTTCTTCCCTCTCCCTTGCCCCTCTCTTCCCGGTGACTTCCCCCGCCCCCTCAGACATGTCCGACGAAGAAACATCCTCCTCCTCCTCCTCTTCCTCTTCCTCTTCCTCCTCCTCTTCTTCTTTTTCTCCTTCTTCATTCCCCCCTTCCGCCACCTCATCCCTCCTTTCCTCCTTCTCCTCGACTATTGAGTCCTCCTTCTCTCTCGGAAGCTCAAGAGATTCAGTAGAAGACATAGAAGGAGTCCAGATACCTGTGTTTTCGTCCTTTTCCCTGGCCCCCCTCTCCTCTCCCTCTCTCCTTCCCTTCCAGATCTCCCTCATCCGCTCTGTCCTCCCCCCGTTGTCTCCGCGTCCCTCTCTGCTCTCACCTCGGCCCTAGAGTCCCTCGAAGACGCCTCCTTTGCCCCTCCGTCTGTCCTTCTTCACCTTTCCCTCGTTGTCCAACACGCGTCTGCTCTTCTTTTCCTCTCTCACCGTGTCGGCCTCCCCCTCTCTTCTCTACAACCTTCCCTCCTCCCTTCCCTCCTCCTCTCTCCCAAGTCTCTCTTTCTCGCGTTCAAAGCAATAAGTTCTCTTCTTTCTCTACTTCATCTTCTTCTTCATCGCCCTCTGCCTCCTCCTCCTCCTCCTTTCTCGCTCAGAGGATCTTATTTACTCGGCTCTCTTCTCCGTCTCCTCCGCTCTGCTTGCCATTGCCTCTTCTTCCCTTCCTCTCCCTCCTTCGCCTCCGCCCACTCGCTCTCCATCTCTCTCGCCCTCGTCCTTCTTCTCCCGCCTCTCCCTCTCCTCCCTCTCCATCTCTCGTTCTCCCCTCTGGCACTACGCCACTCTTCTTTTGCTGTTCCTTTTTTCTCTCCCGACCCCCCTTGAGCCCTCTTTTGCTGCTTCCGCCCTCTCCTTCTCCTCTGCTGTCTCCTGCTCTCCCTCTTCTTCAGACTCCACCCTCTCCTCCTCCGCTCTTTTATCCTACCTGATCCTCCGATCGCATCCCTCTCTCTCCTCCCCCTCCCTCCTCTCCTCCCTCGCCCTCTCCTCTTCCGAGCACACTGGCTCCTTCTCTGCCCTCGCACTCCTCCTCCTTTCCTCCCATTCCTCCTTCATCCCCGCCCTCTCCTCCCTCCTTCTCCTTTGCTGGTAGAAAGGTAAGTACACTGTCTCTGCCTCTTCGTATTCTTCGGTCTTTGCCCTCCTATGTCTCTGTTTACGTGCTCTTCTTCTGCATCTCTCTTTTTGATTTCTTCGCTTTTCTGCTTTTTTATCTGTGTTTCGTGTTGTTTCATGATTACTCATCATATTTTTCTCTTCACTTCTTCTTCCGCCTCCTAACGAACCTCTACATTTCTCTCTCTCTCCACTTCTCTATCTCCATCACCTTTACTTCTACTCCTGTCTCCCCTACTCCTTCTCGCCTTCTCCCTTCTCACCCAACCACCCCCTCCCCACCTCCCTTTCTCTCGTTTGCCTTTGGTGTTCGTCCCACCTCTATTTCCAGATGATCCCCACTAAGAACGTGTTGTGGTTGAGTGGAGTGTTGTCATCGGTTCTTTCTTCCCCTCCCTTCCTCCCTCCTCCCTCCCCTCTCTCGTCTCGACTGCCCTCTCCCTACTCTCCCTCCTTGTCGAAAGAAGAATATTTGTCACTTGTCCTGAGCAATCAGCATGGGCTGCATCCCTCTTCTCCTCTCTTTGTTTGCACTCGACACACTTCCCCTCCAGCCTCCCCTCGCCCCTGCCCTCCTCGTTTGTCCCTCGCTGCTCTTCCCTTCTCTCTCTTCCTCCCCCTCCTCCCTCTCTCTCCTAGTGGACTCCTTCGTGGTCGACTTGATCACCGCTGCATCCCTCGACATCTCTGACTCTCTCCCTCCTCCTTTCTATTCAGGGCATTCGTCGACGCATTCTCTCTTCCCAAGGTAGAGCATTCGAACACGCATACATACGCTTACACTTATACATATGCATGCACGTATTCATAATCGCAAAGTGTCCCTCGGTATTTCTAATTCTAATCCCTTGTCTGTCTGTTTTTTTCATCCTTTCCCTTCTCTTTTCTTCCCTTCCTTCCCCTTCCTTCCCTTCCCTCCCTTCCTTCCCTTTCCTTCCCCTCCCTCTCTCAGTGTGTGGATGTTGGCCTGATGTTATCTTATCTTTCTTCTCCCAAGTCCCCCTTCTCTCCGCTCTTGAAGGAGGGTCATCGAGAGTAGCCAGACTCATCGCCTCTCTCCTTCTCCCTCGCTAGCCTCTTCCTTTCCCGGAGCCTCTGCTCCCTCCCTCTCCCCCTCTCTTATTCCCTAATTCCTTCGCATGCCTCTGTTTCTTCCGCTGTTCCCTCCCTCCTCTCCTCTCTTTCTCTATCGTACGCCCTTTCCTACTCCGTCTCAGCATATTCTTCCTCCACCTCTGCCTCATTTGCCCCCTCTGCCCTCTCCTAACCCTCGCTCCTTCTGACTTAGGCGCAATTTGTTCTGCCCTATCTGAGTTTCTCCATTCTCCCTTCGTGCCTCGTGCCTCCCCCTCCTCCTTCTCCTCTCCTCCTCCCTCTCTTCCCTCTCCTCCCTCCTTCCCGCTGCCGTGTCTTTGCATTGCGCGAAGGTCACTCTCCCCGATCTCTTCCCTTCCTTCTCCGCCTCTCCCGTCTCCGAGATTCTCTCCTCAGCCATCTCCTCTTTCCAAGAGATCGAGAGAAATGCAGTGGATGCGAGCAGAATCATAAAAGACGATGAGCGTGGGAAGAGGGCAAGGAGACGAGGAGGGTTCTCGTCCAGAGAAGCGCTGAGCTAGCTCTTATTTTATCTTCCTACACTTCCTTCCGCTGTGTATACAGGAAATCACAACATACTCTCCTCCGTCTTCTCCGTCTTCACTTGCGCCCCCTCTGCCTCTTCTTCTCCTAGCTCCCCCTACTCCTCCCTTCGTGTGCTCTCTAGTATACTTCTCCACAACACTCACTCCTCCCTGATCCCCGTCTCCCTCCTCTTCTTCGTGGCGTCCTCCCTCGCCTCCCTCGACTCCCCCGCGTCCGCCTCTGCTCAGGCACTGATAAACCTAGCTACATCCTCCTGCACCCTCTTGCCCAAGCTCATCTCTTTCCACTCCTCATTCCCCGAAAAGATTGGAAATAAGATTTTTACAACTGAAACTCAGATCTTGGAGCTTGCACAAAACGAAGCGAGCTCTTCTCTTGTCTGCTCCGCGCTCCTCCTTCTCCTCCCTCGCTGCGCCGCCTCCTCCCTCTCCACTTCTCTCTTCTCGTACAACGCCTCTATCCTCTCTCACCCTCTCCCCCTCCCTCCTCTTCCTCTCGGAGTCTGCCCTCGCCTCCAGACTCAGTCCTTCCCTTGTCGCTGCGCTTTCTTCTCTCTCCTCTCTCCTTCCCACAGCTTGCTCCCCTCACCACCCTTCTCATTCATCCCTCAGTCCTCCTGGAATGAGGCCAAGGCCGTACGGGAGATCGTTCCTATTGTTTTAAGAAAGACAGCCGAGGGAGCGATTCTGAAGAAGAAGAATCTGGAGGAGTACAGGGTGGAAAAGGTCTCTTACTCGGAGGACACCTCCCTCTTCTTCCGCGTTGCCTGCGTTGACACTCTCCGCTCAGTCTTTGCCTTCCAGTCGTTCTTCTCCTCCGCCCTCACTGCATCCATCTTCTTCCCCTTGCCTTCACCTCTCTCCAACGAGTCCTCCTCCTCCTCCTCTGCTGGTTCCAAGCTTTCCTCTTCTGATTCCGTAGACACAGACTCGATTCTCGCTCCCATTCCTCTTCTCCTGCAGTCGAGGTCTTTTCGTTCATCTCCCCTGCTCCCCCTTCCCCCTCGCTCTTACTCCGCGACCACCGTCAAAGGGCTGTATGACTACTCGGGAAAGCTTTTCCCTGACGTGATCAAAAAATCCTACCTCAATCTCCTTGAGTTAGTCAAGGTCTACCCTGATGCGGTGATCTTCCTTAACAACGAACAGTTCAACGCGTGTGTTGATGAGCTCTCTCGCTTCAGAGCCTCTATCAACTCGTCTGCTCATGCCTCCTCTGACGCTGCGCAGGGATTCACCTCCTGTATCTCTGTCCTACCCATCTCCCTCTTCTTCTGCCTCTTCAACGCGACTTCGTCTGCATTCGCCCCCGGAGTACAGGTCAAGGCAAAGGAAATCTCCTATTGGTAACACGAACCCACTCTTCAAACTTCTTCTCTCGCAATCTCTCGCATTCTCTCACGCCCTCCCCCCATTTCTTCTCTTTGAGTTTTCTATCACCTCCTTCCCTCGCCCTCTTTCTTCGTATTTTATTTGCAGTTGTTCTGTTTTATGTTGCAATGCTTGATTTCCCTCCCCCATTCCCCCCTTGTCTCTCTTCGCTCCTTTACGTTACCCTTCTGCTCTTGTTTTTACTATATGTATGTTATGTTGGGTAAAAATCATCCCAGTGTTTAGTATTCGCTCCTGTGAGTATTTTGCTTCTTAAGTATTCAAAAAATAGTCGGCTCGAGCAAGCATTTGTCAGAGCTCGGTGATGAACGATTATATCCGTTTATACTGGAATGTTGAAGTTGGGGTTAAAGAAACATGTCGATTATTATGCATGTAAATAAATCTACTTTATTGTATGGACAAGGCATTACCTCTTCTTTTCGCTTTTAGAAAGTAAGACATTAATTTGCTCCCAGAATCTCAAGAACTACTTCTGAAATGCTTCCTCTAATTCTAAGCAAACTGACGTAGATTTGAAAGCAAATGTGTTATATGAGAGCTGTTGATTTCTGTAGAAGGAGGTTTAGTTTTATATAAATGTAATGCTAGTAGATATTCCTTTTAGACTTGGCATGCACACGCTTGCACCCCACTCTAATTTGTGCACGTCAAACCAAGTGCACATACTGATTGCAGTATGCAAGAGTGATTTCAACGATCTTTCTAATGTATTAATTGGAAATCGTCTATACAAATGGAATGTGAAGTATATAGTTTTTATATTTGGCGATAAATTATAATTGATTCGTTCATTCTGATAGAGTATTTGATGGGAAGCATGCTAGTAATAGAGCAAAGTAAAATGGAACGTGCCTGGAAAATAAACTGATTCTTAGCAAACTAAAAACTCATTCTTTGATGTTTCAAACACTTTATATCAACCATAGATAACAGAAACTATTTTAAACATTTCATGTTGGATACTGAATGTTTTGTGCTGTATTTCCTGTGATTTCTCTCCAGTATTTGAGTGAGAAGAGTTCTCTATCGAAATGAATAATTGCAACTCTCTTAAAACGCATGTCCTTAAAGTCGAAAGTATATTTACAACTATTTAGGTTATGTTGGGATGAGTTAGTATGTATTGGCTTTCTTAGGATAGCAATCTCCTCCTTTGTCTACAGGTTTCTATTTCACTTTGTAGCAATTCTCAAATTGAATCTTCTTAATGCCGTTGTATTGTTTTTTTTGCAGTTCTTTTTTTTTCAATGAGTCTGTGAACGTAATATTTTTGTTGTACAATATACTTGAATTGTATGCATTATATGGTTCGTGATGAGCATGTGTGTGGGCTAGCTATACCCTGTTATGGGTATTTTAAGTTTCGGTCGTTTTCATTTTTTTTTTCTCGTTTGCTTGGTTGTTTCTTGTCAACTAGGCCTTTCACCATTAGCGTCTCTTTTCAATCGTTGTATCTCTCGACAAAGGGTTTGCCTTTGAATATAATAATTTTACATACATATGCACTGCGATTGTTTGCTTGTATTACTGGGTATATTAGCGTATTTGTTTGGAATGTGTGAAGTGTTTATGTGAAGGTTCAGAAAGAGAATATCTTGTGCGTGGACTGAACTGAGTGCTAACTTGATCACATCATCCTTATATGTGCAACTTATGTTTTCGCAATCGAAATATTATACTCGTAGGAATATGTCTACGGACCCAACAAGTAGTATATTCCTGTCAGATGGAGAATATATGTTGGGTGACAGAAGGATGATGAGCTCGGATAGTACTAAGATCAGTATGAACGCGAAGAGAGAAACGGGAGCAGCGTGTGGTGTTGAGGGAAGGGGCTCTTACATCTCCGGTAGCGAGTGCTTGTCCGTTTCGTTTAGTGGGGGATGTTGGTGTGAATATGTTCGATGGATGGAAAGCGGGCGATTGTGGGTGGGTCGTCAATTGGGATAGGGGGAGTAGGGGGTGGGAATGAGAGTGGGAGTGGGAGGAGTAGCCAATGGGGGAGGACGAGTGATCCAGGGAGGGGTGGGGGAGGTGAATGGAGGTGGGGTAAACTCAGTTTGTCCTCCTTACACGTTTTCTTCAGCTGAAGTCCTGTGTCGGGGGTGGAGAGAAGGGGAAGGGTCTTAGCACGGTAGGGGGAAGCGAGAGAAGCGAAAGAGAGAAGGAGAGAGAGAGAGCGAAAGGGGGGAGAGAGACCATGAGAGGGAGAGAGAGAGCAGGGTCAGAGTGCGTGCAATCGAACTTGTCCGTGAAAGAGTTGGCCCGTCAATGGGACACGGGATGCGTGAGAGGTACAGGATATCTGTCGTCTTCGATCATCGAAGAAACGTTCGGAGGAGGAAGAAGGGGAGGAAGAGGGGGAGGAAGAGGGGGAGGGGGGATAGAGCAGCCAGGACGGGGGGAGGAGTAGGAACGGGAACAGGGGCGGGAGAAGATGAAGAGTATTTGATGGAAGGTAGTCATGTATTTTGGGCAGAGGGGAGTGAGGATGGTGGGGGGAGGGCGATGGAAATGGCGTACGATCAAGAAAAGGGGTTAGTATGTTCCCATATCCCTATTCGTCTCTTCCACCCAGCAAAGCAATTGCGATGGAATGAACACCAAGGGGAAAAGGGGCGAAAGGGACGAATACGGAAGAGAAAGGGGAAGGGAAATGGAGAGGGAGAGGGAACAGATGGAGAGGGAGAGAGGGAGCAGAGCGAAAGGCAAGCACGAGGGCAGGGGAAAGATCAAGTTGTGAGGCACAGTTACTCAGCTAACGGAATAGCATTTGCTATACCCTCCTCTTCCTCTTCCTCTTCCTCCTCTTCCTCCTCCTCTTCCTCTTCTTATTTTCCCTCCGCATCTCCCTCCCCCCAGACAGCTCCCTCTTCTGCCCCCGCTAACCACGCAGACACCTCCTCGCTTTCTCTCCCTCTTAACTCCATGCAGACTTCCCTCCCTTGTCATCCATTTCTCCCCTCGCACTCTACTCTCCCCCATCCCTCTCTTACCCACCCTTCCTTCTCCTTTTCCCCCTTCCCCCCACTCCTCCTTCCCCTCCCGTCCCATGGATCATACGTACCCTTCTACTCTCAGTGAAATGGACGACGAAGACTCCTTTCCCTCCTCCTTCCCATCCTCCTTCCCCTCCCCTCCCACTCCCCCCAAGTCCCCTCCTCTCCTCTACCTCCAGATTCGGACCTTCTCTCACTTGACTCTTCTTTCCCCTCAGATTCCTTCCCCCACCACTCCTTTCATTTTTCCGATGATCCCTCAGTCTCTCTGGTGCCTTATAGTGGTGGGGAGTTCCGGGCATCAACTGGCAAAAAAGCTAAGGAGGAGGATGCACAAGGGAAAGCGCGGGGGCAGGAAGAAAGAGAAGTTGTAGACGCACAGTCTCTCCTTCACTCACAGGCACACCCTCCATCGCATACCCATGGGCATTCACACTCGATGTCCCTCTCCTATCCCTCGCATGCACACTCCCACTCCCCATCCTTTTCCCTCTCTCACTTTGATTGCTTTGACTCGGACTCAATCTCTCTCTCTCCATCTCAGATGCCCACGCACATCCACACTCGCACTCACACTCCACCGCGAACATGCATGCATACCCACGCATGGGGTCAGCGAGAGATAAGGAGCGAGAGGGAGAAGGAAAGAGAGGGGAGAATAGAGAGAATAGAGAACGAGGGAGAGGGAGAGAGAGAGATGCGACTGGATGTGGATGTGGATTCGAAGGCTCGATCAGACACATACGATCCCTCTGTTTACTCTTTTCTCAGACGGCTTCATCCTCCGGTGTCTTTTCTTCTGCATCGTCTATCTCTCCCTCTCCCCACCCTCATTCTACGCCCCTCGTACCCTCCCCTCCCCTCCCCTATGACTCCAGTGCCTCCATTAACAACACTTCTTCTGCCTCTGCTCCTCAATACTCTTCTTCTGCCTCATCTTCTTCTTCTTCGTTTTCCTCCTCCTCTTCTTGTGCCTCCTCCTCCTCTTCCTCCTCGTCGATGTCCTTCACTTGAAGAGAAGGGGAAGGGGGCGAAGGAGGGGAAGGGAAACGAAGAGCCAAAAGAAAGGATGAAGCATCTCTCTCTTCAAGCACTCAAAGAACTGAAAGGGACGACAGAAGTCAGAAGCAGTACCACAACCACACAACTCAAATCTTTTCAGTCCTCTCTCTCTCTCTCTATCTCCTTTCCCCTCCCTATTCTCTCTCTCATCTTTCCCCACACTCTCTTTTTCGCTGTATCTTTCTCTCTCTCTCTCTCTCTCTCTCTCTCTCTCTCTCTCTCTCTCTCTCCCCCCCCCCCCCCCCCCCCCCCCCCCCCCCCCCCCCCCCCCCCCCCCCCCCCCCCCCCCCCCCCCCCCCCCCCCCCCCCCCCCCCCCCCCCCCCCCCCCCTCCTCTTCTTCCTCTTCCTCTTCCTCCTCGTCTTCCTCATCTTCTTCCTCCTCCTCCTCTTCTTCATATAAGAGAAGACGGAGAACCACTGAGGTTGGCAGCTAAAGGGAATGGATGTGGAAGGTCCGATCCTCCGTGCCTCCTCTTCTCCCCTTCCCTCCTCTCTTTCTTCTGTGTCCTCCCTTCCACCCCCACCATTGCTACGGGAGAGGAGGGAGACGGAGGGAGGGAGAGGGAGTGGGAGAGAGAGGATATGAGAGGATCGGTAGGAGAAGGCGTGGGAGGAGTAGGAGTGGGAGTGGGGGATGGAGAGACGGAGGACCTGGGAGAAGGAGAGAGAGGAGAGAGGGAGAGGTCTGGGGATCGTCGAGAAGAGGAGGAGGACGGGGAGGAGGGGGCAGTGTGGGCAGCAGGTGGGAGAGCAGAAGCAGGTGCCCTGATACTCCAGTGTACAGATCGAGTCCCCTCTCACTGCCCTCCCCCTCCCTTTCCTCTCCCCTCTCGTCCTCTCCCCTCTCCTCCCTCTCTCTTTACTGTCTCTGGTTTCTCCCTCCCAGGTTACCTTAGCGCCAGCGGGAGTGGAAACATGAATGCGCATGAATGAGCAGAGTGTCGGAGGTCAAATTGTCGGAGGAAGGGCTGGGGTGAGAGGAGGGGAAGGAAGGAAGGAAGGAGGGCGGGGAGGGAAGAGGGAGTGGGATTGTGTGTACAATCCACCGCTATTCCCTCCCCTTCTCCATCCTCCACCCTCATCCCTCCACTCCTCGCATGCTCTCCTTCCTCCTCGTTCTCTTCTCTCAGCTCCATCTTCCCCTCCACTGTCTCCCTCCTCTACTTTCTCCATTCTGACTGCCCTTTTCCTCAAGCTCCCCACATCATCTTGCTCCGTTCCCTCTGTCCGTCTATCCGCCTCTTCCCCTTCCCTCCCTTCCTCCCCTCCCTCTCACCTCTCTCGAGAGACGACGCGCAGATTCCTTCGCAGCCAGCGTCGGAGTGGACACAGGCAGGTGCTGGCAGAGAAGCGAGGCAGGTAGGGCATTCTGATGTTGTTAAGATGGACCAGAATGCAGGTGAAGAAAGGGAAGAACGAATCTATAAGTAAGGAGGTGTTGTAAGCAATACGGAACTGAACGAAGGCTGCTGTGCTCGC